>CABHPR010115400.1:0-45348 GCA_902168415.1 Peromyscus melanophrys | reverse complement strand
TCCCTGTCTAATCATCCCGCTCATTGTGTCCATCATGTCAATGGATGTTGGGCCTATGACATTAATGGTATCCTTGGCTGCAGACACTGAACCAAGGTGTTCCCCAGTCAGAGGCGTGAGTGGTTCTGAAGTCATGAGGTGTCTGAGCTGCAGGCTGGGGGGTGGTGGTTGCAGTTTACAAAGCCAGCTATGAGAGATACCCCCCTACACATCTGGAATGGAAATGACTTTCTCCCAATTACTTGGGACACCTTGAGCCATGCCAAGCAGATGCTGAGTCAGGCTGATGGGAGAGCCTCAAAGGTCATGCCCCTCAGCCCCGCAGAGCGGTGAATCCTGGGGCTCTGACTTCCCAACTCCTGTCCTTTCCAGGTCTACCTAGCATGCCAGATCCCCTGCTGGTTCCTGGAATCTGCGGCTGTTCCCACCTCAGGCAGGAAACTTGGCAGCAAACTCAGGAGGATGTCACTGGGTTCCTTGCCAGCCAGTCCTCAGAGGACCTGAGTGGGAGGCGGGTTAGGCAGGCTTGGAAGCTTAGGGAAGGCTTGCAGGCATGTCTCCACATGCCTGGGCCTGCCCCACAACCTGGTTCTGCAGAGCTGCTGACTGGGGACTTTCCCTGTGGTTCCCATTCCTGAAGCTTCTCTCTCTCCGTGACAGATGGAGGACGGCAGGGAACTTTGCTCCTAAACTGCCTAGATGCCAGGGGTGGGGTGGGAAACTGGACGGGGGAGGCCAAGTACACAGGACTGATCAAGGACAAGAAACTGTCTTGGGATGGGGGAGTTGACTTCAGCCTTGAGCACCTGGTACTCACCCAGCGGCTTATGCCTTATTCACCCTATACAGCCCTGGGGCTACACTGAGCCTGAACTCTTTAGCCCCAGCCTAGTTGAGGCCACAGATAAGAATCTGATGGCCACAACTGCCACTCTTAGAAAATGAAATGGTGGAGTAGACAGGAACTCCTTGGGAAACAGATCCGGTCTTGGATCAGAAGCGGGTACTACTTGGGTGGGATAGGGCTCTTTGGGAGACAAGGGTCCTTGAATGTGGGAAACAGGCTCTTGGAGAATGAAGTCTTCCACATTATGGGCACTGAGAGTGGGGTTAGGTCTTTCCACAGGGCTGGATGTGTGATGAGAGGGACCAGAGCTGAAGTGAGAGGTCATCAGCTTGGGAGAAGGGGTAGAGCAAGCTTGTGGGGTAGCCCATGAGGCTGTGTGCTCCACCTCAGTGCTGCTCAGTCTCTGGGCTCTGCCTCAGCTTCCTGCCTGCTCCCTGTACCTCAGTTCCCCCATCTGTAAAGCAAGGGTCATCCTTTAAGATGCCTTAAGCTGTATCAGAACCAAACAAGATGGCTGAAATCAGGGGCTCCTCCACGGAGACAACCTCCAGCCTCCCTCCCGCTTGAAGAGCGTTTGTCCACCCCTGGGAGGGTCTGGAAACCACAGGTCCCTTTTTTCAGCTGTGTTCACACTGCATGCGCTCTGAAAATGTGCCCCCAAAGCTAAGCTTACACAGGGAGGATGCCAAGAATATTGGCAGAATTCAGACCACACTGGGGCTCATTTGCATGCTCCTCACTCAGAACCTGTCAATCTCTAACCCCCTAACAAACTCTCCAGGTGTCCTGACCCCAGGAGAATGACAGGTGCCAGCCTTACTTCCCCAAGGAAGCTTACAGGTTGTTAGACTCCAGGACAGCACATGGACTATAATAGGCACACCTCCTCGCATCCTTAAAGTTGTGCTCTCCACTGCCCCAGCCTCTCGCTAGGGAAGAAGAGAGGGCCTGACTACAGGGAACCTCGCCATTCCCGATTCCTGTCACAGGGGACCCACCCCCACTCTGCTTCATGGGCTTGGGTGCTTATTAGAGCCTCCGGCATGCCTACCTGACGAAGTCGGGCATTTGGGCCCAAACTCCTTCCAGAGCACCAGCCCATGCTGCTGTCCCTGTCTGTACATGCACCAATAACTCTTCTAACCATCTTCTTCCCGCAAAGGACCATGCGCATCAGTGGCCCGAGGACTCTTTCAAACCTTTCAAATAGGAGCCCCAACTCCACGAGACCCCACAGATCACCCTCGAACCACCACTTCTTGTCCTCCCCATCCCAGCTTGGGTTCTGTGGTCTGCCCATATGCCAGGCTGCTGTCAATTATGAGTCTAATAGGGTCTTCTTGCTCTGGGACGGAGGCGGCAGACCCTCCCACCCTGCCCCCATGCCTCCTAGTGACCGTGACAACACCAGAAGCCCATTATGGGTTCAAGCTTCTGCTACCCTCTGTCTTCCATGAACTCACCATGTCCTCCATGTCCTTGATGAGTCCAGGTACTCAGGGCTTCAGATGTACATGTTTGAGGAATTGTTTTGCTTTGTTTTTTGTGTGTGGGGTCACATGGGAAAGTGATTGGGGGAGTTCACATTCCCAAGCATCCTTAGAGGACCAGGCTTCCAGGTAGAGGTACTAAGGAAGGCTGTGGCCCAAGGCTTGGGGGTGCAAGGATATGGGTGCAGGGAGGGACAGTTCAGAGGTGACTTTGGCCTTTCTCCTCTCCAGCTGCGGCCTGGAGGTTGCCTACGTATGACATCTATGACACCGTAACTCCAGCGAGGCGTTCACACTGTGTTGTTTTCCTTTAGTGAGCGATTAGCTGGAGCTTACGTTCTGTGACACCGGTGAGGGGGCATGCCCATTGGTCCTGCATTGTTGGTTCCTAGGACTGAAAGTGAAGAGGATTGGAGAAGCCAGGTCACCAGGGGGCGCCATCAGGCAGGCTAAAGCCCTAGTCCTGGTGTTTGCACAAATAAGCCTAGGGGAGCAGCAGCCTTGTGCATGGAAGACAGAGCAGGAATTGATGGGAGGTTGGCGCGCTGCAGGGGTGATGGGAGAGACTGATAATCACAAGCCCGCACAACTAACAGGGCACCCTTCCCCCAATACCCTCTACCTACCACCCACCTCCATACGTCTCCTGCCCTCATGTCTTTAGTAGCTTGACCAATATTTACCCAAAGACTAATTTTTATGAAACCCTTTGTGGCTAAAATAAGAAGTATCAAGAGTTACTGTCTATCTAGCTACAGGCAGGGCCCATGGAGGCATGGACTTGGTCCATGGGCATCCCCTGTCTCAGGTACTGAGTGGCACCTTAAAACAGTTCAGTGACCATGCTCGTTATACACTGAACACTTAGTGTTTTATAAACTCAGGGGCAATGTGACCCCAACTTGTAACACAGTCTACCCCTGACCTGAGACGAGGTCTATGTGCCCTCCCTCCGCAGTGACCATCTACTAGAAGGTCAGGAGTTCACTGTCATTTTCTACCTTACCTGTTATTGGCCTTGGATTGGAGGAGGATCCCTGCTGTGGGTCTCTGTTGGCTGCTGTCACTCTGGCCCTGCCCATGGAGGGGAGATCATGAAGCTGTTCCAGGCCTGGGCTGTCTTCCCTTAGTCCCCAGAGAGCTCTACTAGTGGCTGAGTCAGATAGGTCCTGTCCTGAGACCACTGGTGGTTCTAACAAAGCCAAGCCTGTGTCAGTACCTGGCTGGGAAGATGTGGCCCGGGGAGGATGGAATTCTCGGGGTCTGAGTCACAAGGGTTCCTGGTAACCACCAGGCAATGGGAGTTGGGACCCCAGAAGCTAAGCTGTCAGTCCTCCCTGAATCCCAGCATCACTTGGATCTGAGGAGCCAGTGGCTGTGCTGGATGGAAACAGTAGGTGTTCTTCAACAGCCTCTGGCCACCAGAAGCAGCAGCAAGAAAGACCCTGTGGATGAGTGGTTCCGTATCTTTACCAGCCATGGACATGTGGACAGAATGCAGAAACCTCTTGTTCCTCAAGTTCCAGGCCTGTCTCATCTTCCCAGTAAAACTGGCTGCTGCCAGCTGCTGCCCAAGTGTAGTTGAGCTCCCGCCCTGACACTGAGCCTTCAGCACATGGTGACCACCCTTTTCTCCCCCTGCCAGGACCTCTCTTCTCTGATGGGGTAAATGATGCTAAGAAGCCATATGGCTCAGAATCCACAGAAAGATGGATACCTAGGCAGGGAAGTGAGACCCAGGTCTCAGGCATGCAGGAATGCTCAGAACCAAGGTTCAAAATATTCCTTGAACCCTTCATAATATGATTTCCAAATATGATATCCACCTCTGGACCTGGCAGATGCTGTGACCCTCGACAAACATACACAGAAGGAACAATATCATGGAGACTTAAGCTAAGGTTGTATCCAGAGGCCTGGCCTTGGCCAACACGAAACTGCCATCCAGACATGGTGACAAAGGACGGACAGGTAGACAGACTCACACTGATGCCTGCTCTGTGGCAAGGGTCCAGGAGCCATGACCAAGCCCTCTTCTTCCACCCTGGCAAAGGTGCCAGCAGCTGTCTGTTCTGAAGTGTCTCTCTAGAGTGCCTTTCTGGTGGCAGCTGGAGGATGGGACAGGTTCAAAACCACATAGTGGGCCCAAGGGGTTGCCTCGCTTTACCGTGTAGACCCACTCAGAGGACCATCTGGGCCCGTTTGTGTCCCATGAGTAATGATATGGGAAAGGCTTGCCCTTGCAGGCAGGGGTCTGGGTGGAAACTGAGGGGTGGGCCTTCCTCTCCTCTCTACCTGGACAAGGGCCTCCCCAGAAAGTAAATTCCTCAAGACTCTCGCCCTGAGAGGTCGCAGTTTCAGTTATCTATGTAAGGGAATGTGTGTACGAGGTATGTAAATGCAAATGTACTATGTACTACGTAAGGGAATGCGTATGAGCTATGTAAATGTGAATGTGTGCACTGTGCATTATACATGTGACTGTACAAGGGTGGGCATGTGTGTGTGGTATGTGTATGAGGAGCTGAGGAGCATAGCCCCGCACACTCACATGTGTATGGGTGTGTACATGTGTGTCCTGTGCACATATGAACATACCTATGTGAATGTCAAGCATGTGAGAGTTCTCTGTGGTGGACTTTGGTGGCATATGTCTTCTGAGGGGGAAGCTGGGCCCACTCTTAGGGTGAGGTAGAGAGGCACATGGGTTGCAAATGTTGTGCTAAGGCTGTTTGCTCTCCTTCAACCGGCTAAGCAAGGTAGAAAGTGTGCATGCATTATCAGCCTTCTGCTCTCACCTGGCTGTCCTGGTTCCCTTCTGGACCCTGTGAATCAGCTCTGAGTCTTCTCCCCAAGGAGCTCAGGCTCCCTGTCTTCAGGTCAAGATGCCTAGATATTCCCGAGGTCCTGGCATCCTGGCATCTATCACTTGGGACCATGACTGTGGTGACCTCCAAGAAGCAAGCTGGCTCTAGCATCAGGCTGGGAAGACAGCAGGCTGGACAGGGACCGTGATAGTCCCTGACCCAACTTGCCTGGGCTTGGGGTTTGTTCCAGAAGGCCTCCTCAAGCATTAAACAGCATCTCTGCAGCCCTGTTATCCTTGCACATTTAACTTGTATCTCTGGTGATAACAAAGCTGGGGATATTGAGTTCCTACACCTAGTGGGTGGCAGTGCATGGCCATGGTCAGACCTAAAGATAGGAGTTCCCATGATGTGGATTATATGGTAATACTGGGGCTCTTGTTCCTCAATTTTGCCAGGGCCTGTGCCCAGCAACAAGCACAGAGGTGACTCAAGCTGCTGGGCATCCCTGACCTTACCCTGCGGGGACCTTGGCACCCACAATGCCTTCCCCTGAGCACCATGTTACATCATGGATTTGGGCCCATAGCTACTTCTAGATATTTCTAAGATCTTCAGGGTAGGACTATCAGCATCACCCACCATTACTGACAGGTGCCTATGGAGGACATAGCCACCTTCCTGCCTCTGTCCACATCCCATGGAGGAAGAACATGATCTACAAACATCATATCATCATGTCTCTGGAGGCCAGGGTACACACCTGGGTGGTCCATGCCCCCCTGAGCATTCTTAGGCTACAGTGGATTAGGGGGTCTCTACATTACGGCATCACTGTCCTTTCTCCCAGCTGTGGCTGACCTTGCAAGATGGAAATGGAACCCCCAGGGGTCTGGTCAGAGGGGCTCTGGAGTGAGCACACCACCCCTATGCCCCTAGCCATTCAGAGTCCTACCCTTCCCTGCCCTCCAGGTTTTGAATACCTTCTCCAAAGCACTGGTAGCTTCCTTCACCTTCTTCTTTGTGGAATATGGGATGCAGCATACCCAGCTGGTCCTTGTCCTAGATGCCAAGAACATGGGAATAGGAATGCCCTCCCTGCCCTGTAACACACCAGCCCCATGGACAGCAGCCCCCACTCCACACTCTCAAACCCCACTGCTCTCACTCCACAAAGACCCAGGGAGGCAGGGCTTTCCCCAAGCCAGCTCATCTCTCTTCCAGACCAAATTCCAAAGCTAGCTGTTTATTTTTGTCCTTCAGGTCTCTTATTTTGTACCCAGATCTCTTATTCTCTGGCTAGAGGGACTCTTTAAATACAAGAGACCAACTGAACCTAGTCATATCCTCCAGGCAGCAAAGCCTGGAGGTGGAGAAAGGTAACCTCCATTTATTTTCCTCTCATAGGAGGTAGTGGTTCTCACTATACTGTGAAGGCAATCACCCAGCTCATGATCAAGGCTGCCCAAGTGGGCAGCAATGGGGCTGTTGGTGCATGATTGGCCTACCTCACTGAGGGGTCCTGGGCATAAAATTGGAAATTAACAAGGCGAGAGGCACAGATGGGTGTCCCGGCACCTGTTTCAATCAGGTTACATGTAGGACCCTCATCCCTACCAAGTAACTGCCAGCTCTCGGGGCTACTCTGGCACCTACCCTACCTAGGGTAGTGAGTATTAGGGATTAGAACCCAGTTGCAGACAACAGATTTAACTGTCTATCTCTCAAGATAAAGTATAAAGCCAACCAGCCTTTTGCCTCTGGTTAAATTCATCCAAGAACCAGTGAGAAAAGGAATCACTTGGAGAAGACTTGCATCTATCAGGTCTGGACCAGGGAGTGTGAAAAGAGTGTCCTGATATCTTGGTAAAGCTTGATATGATCACCTGTCATGGCCTGGACATGTGGAGGTCAGTCAGGGAAACTTCTCAGTGTGGTTGAACAAAGCATCACTGAATTCCTTCCCCCAAGACAGAAGCTTGAAGCAAAGATGACAATCACCATAACACTAATTCCCAATTGCCCACCGAATAGAGGGCTAAGGGGCACCCATCACCCTGCACAAACATAGCTTATGTCTGAGTATGACGTCAAGGATCATGCAGCCTAGCAGTGTCCTGGGTCTATAAGGTAGGGTTAGGGGTGATTCTTAAACTCCTCCTTTTCTCTGCTGTTCCACACAGTGTCTGTTCCTTGAAGACCACATGCCAGTTTTACAAATCCAATAGAAAAAATTTATCTTGAAAACCTAAGTAAATCAACCAAAATACTAACAAAGACACTAATTCTGAGGGGTGGGAATTTGAGTTAACTGCTATTGTGTTCTTTGTATTTCTCTGTACTGTCAGCAATGAAGTAAAACAGATCCATGGGCCAGAGGCAAGTATCTGCCTGGATCCCAACATCCTTTGTGACTGATGCCTCTGAACTTCAGGAAGTCTCAAAATTTTGCTGGTCCCCTCAAGGGCATGAGTCCTAGTACCAGTTTGCAAAACCCTGTAGGCCTAAGCCCAGCTCTGAGGGGCTTTCTCCCTGATGGCATCCATGTGTGCAGGGTCTTCTCAATGGGGGACACTGACACCTTCTGCTTCTTGTCACTTTGCTGGCTGATGGGATGAGGAGACGTGGTTTGGTGGTGGACTGAGATGTGGCTCCTGGTAAATTTGTTCCCAAGCTCTGAGAAAGTTTACCATATTGTTGCTTGTTCCTTGGCCCCTCTGGTCCCCATAATCACTTGGCTTATGCATGGCTCAGAGGATGGAGGAAAGGCAGGAAGGCACAGTGCTGCCACCATAGGAGTCTGTGGTGGCAATGTCACTCTGATAAGCACCCCCATCCAAGTTATCCCTGAGCAATACTCACTCATCCTCTGACAAGTCCCCTGTGTCCATTGGAAGCCTCTTCTCTTCTCTCACGGCACAGGTGACCACCTGTGGGAGGGGGTACAACAGCCTATGGGACCCACCCAAGGTCAGATAGGGACAGAGAAAGGCAGTCCACTGTGGCCCTGAATGTCGTTCTTCCAGACAGTACTCTGTTGAGTGGGAATGTCCAACAAGGGACTCTGGGTCCTTGTGTGAGCCTCCATGGCTCCCTGTGTGAGCCTCTATGGCTCCTGGGCTACAGATGGAGAGAACTGGCCTCTCGGTCTACTTCTGCTATTGGCTGACCTTTCTGGAGTCTTTAGAACTTGGGGAACCATGAGTAGCCTCATAGAGACTTAGTGACTGGTCTTTTTACCATATATAGTGTGATTCAGAAGCTGAAGGTATAACAGGTGTAAATCTGGAACCAACCCTCAGGTACCCCTTAATCTTGTCAACCAAGAACTTCAGGAACCATCCAAAAAGACATCTGCTCATTACAGCAGAGAATTGGAGGAAGACCCCAAATAATTCTGTTGATAAGCCACTGAGAAAATCTCATCATTTTATGGATAATGATGTTGGTGATGTAATGATAATGTTGACGGTGATGAAGACAATGATGGTGATTATGTGGTGGTGCTATTGATGATGATGGCAGTGATATTGGTGGTGATGGTGACAATGATATTGAGGGTGGAAATATGATGGATATAGTGGTAACAATGACAGCAATAGTTGTTACGGCAGTGATAATGTTGACGGTAATGATGGCGGTGAGACCAGTGGTGAGGATGGTGGTAGTGCTGTTGGAGATGGTGATGACATCCATGTTGGGATAATTGTGATACTTAATTCCAAGGCCACTGCTGTGAGAGCTTCAGGAAACAACCTGGAGATGTGGGTATATGGTTCCATGATGGACAACTCAAGCACAAGAAGCTCATGGGTGTTTTGAGCTGTTACTGAGAAAGCCATCAGTCTCCCATTCTCTCAGCCTCCTTCTGAGACTCCCTCAGAAGCTCTGGGTACCCAAGGACCCAGGTTTGTGCTAAAGCAAAGAGAAAGGGGACACAGGTGTTTTCCTTCCACACCCACAGTCAGTCCTCAGCACTAGCACCATGGAGAGTCCCTGGAACTTCTGGCCTTGGGTCTCTGCCTAACCCTTCATGTGTCTGTTATACCCACCCCCCACAGTATGGGTGCTCTCCCAGGGGATAGTTTGGACCTCTGGTCTGGAGGGTTTGCTGTACCTCCTCTTCAATATGGTCTCCCAGGTCGATCTCCACAAACACAGATGGTTTCTATGGATGGAAGCAATAATTTATGAGTGAGCTTGGAAGGACCTGCAAGGTTCTGACTTGTATACATCTAGGTCTGGGTGGTTCCACCAGATTCTGGTGATGACAGAGGGCCCCTCTGAAGCTTGGAGGCCCCCATGGTAGCACAGACAGCAGTGTCCAGAAGGCTAGCTCTGGGTACGAGAGGAGTGTGTGGCCTTCTGACCCATTCCTACTCAGGGGAAACAAGCTCTTCACATTCCACAAGGTTCTTCCTCCTCACCTTGAGTGTTATGGCCTTCAGGTGACAAGGCACTGTGAAGACCTGGGGATCCCTCCCCAGCCTTGACCTACTGGGAGCATGTAGCTCACATCCATACATTTGCCTAGAGCCAAGCTTCATGGAAATGAGATCTACTCTATAAAGTGGGATGATCTGGCAGCTCAGAGTATGCCACTGCGGTCTCTGACTCTTTGGCTGGCCCAGAGTCTTGCCAAGGACTTCTGAAAAATGTGTCCCTCTGTCACTGTTCCCTAGAACATGGTCTGGGAAGGAGGATAAGACTACCTTTCTCCATGGAGGGCACCATGGAATTCCTAATTCAGTCTGAGGCTTGCACCGATGCCCCTCAGTGACCAAGGTCAGGTGTGCCTGGCTCTGGGGAGGGGGTTGTATTATTCTGGGTCAAGTTCAATTGGAAGGGGAAATCATCTCAAGACCCACACGTTAATTGACTTCCTTGTTTGGCAAGCTAGGGCAAGATGCTGCATGGTCAGGAAAAGAGGTCCAGAGTTTGGTCCCTGAACCTCTTTCTAGCCTGGATGGACAGCACAGCACCTGCTCAGATGCCTTTAAGGTCTACAAGTCTACAGTGCACGCATAGCCCACTGGGAGTTGCACACAGACTTCCACATCTTAACTCCTGTGACTAAAGGGAGAAATGCTTGCCTGTTTTTCTAGAAGGTTACACAGCTTCATGGACTCTGGCTCTTGTCCCTATAAGTCAAAGAAGATACCAGTAGGTCAGTACAGGGGACGCCACACAGGTGGACGGCGGGGTGCGCAGAGCTGCCCGAGGCCTGACCTCGGCCACTGAGGTACATCTTCCTTTGAGGACATCATCTTGTTCTGTGGTGCTGGCCTCTGAGCCGCTCTTCTCTGGCTCCGTTTTCCCACACTTTGGGTCTAGTTTTCCGGGCTCATCCTGGTTCTTTTTCTTTCTGTCTTCCTCTAGGCTCACCTGACTGGAGATAAGTGGGTCGGGGAGGTGTCGAAAAAGCAGTTTGGAATAAGTGTCACGATGGGAATCAGTTGCTGACTTTCTGGCTCCTCCCCTAATGCTGGGAGGGGGGTAAAGCCTGTGGACCCTTTTGGGGCAAAAAGGCTCTCCTCCATCCCCTAATAACTCATCTTGTCTGGAGACACCAGCCCGACCCCCTCCAGGTAGAGACCTTAGGGCTGTGGGATCAGTGGACTGATCTGTGTCGGCCACTCCTGCCTACTTTCGTGGCTCTCCTACTCCATGTACTTTGTTGAGTGTGACTAAGGGGAACACAGGCACATCCTCACTGTTGCCAGAGGTAAGACTCAGATAGCTGCTGGCTTCTGACATGTTTTGGGTTGCATCACCCCAAGGCCTTCTGAGCTCCAGCCTGTCCTTTTCCCAAGGCTAGACAGCAGCTACAGGCTTATGTGACATGTGGGTACCTAGTTCTACCAATCAATGGCACCTTCAGTGGAGTCTTAGTCACCAACATCCCTCCCACCTCAATGCTTTCTGGTCTAGCTCCTTCTACTGGTGTGGGCTCATGGGAAATCATGTATAAACAGAGAGCCTGGCCTGTGCCTGGCCCATTGTGAACAGACGTTGGGATCTGAGAAGAGTCTTTGGGTTCAATGACCTTTAAGCCCTATGGAAGGCAGTGCCGAGGGATGGCTCTGTGTTAGGTGGCCAGATAGCCTGTTGTATCTGAGCAAGAGTGAGGCTGGTTATGTATCCTCCCTGCTCAGCAAGGACACCTCAATGGGCCCAGTTGACATGAGACAAGGTAGAGCTTCCTTTCTGGGAGAGGCACATGGAGGTATTTGTTGAGATACTCTCACCAAGCCAGCATGATGCCAGACAAGGACCAGCCAGAAGGGCTACCTAGGAAGTGAGCAGGACTGGTGGGTTCTGTTTTCACGATGACTCCTTTAGATAAAGAGGATCCTCAACCATCCCAAGCAACCCCCACTAAAAGGACTCTTCCCAAGTCCTGACCCTGAGGGAGGGCTCCACCCCTGCTCCCCACGACCTCAGTCCTCACATTGCAGAAGAAAGTGTCTTCCACTTACCAGATGATGTCATCAGTGTCATTTCTTGGATCCTCAGAGTCTGAGCAGCAAGGGCGGTCGGTCAGTAAACGAGCATTCCAAGGTAGGATGGCTCCTGCACCTAGACCTCCCCACAGTTTGCCACCTCACAGGTTCACTGTGCTGCCTGGCACTCCTCTCAGGGCAGGCTCAAGGCCAGCCCGAGGGTGAACAGCCATGGCTCAAAAGAATTCCTTTCCTCATCTACTTCCTTGGCCATGCTCCAAACACACATCCATCTTTCCCCCTAGTCCAGCACCTTCCATGCCTAGGCTGGAGTTTTCAGCCTGCTTCATGCACAGTTGCCAAAGTCCACCCCCTTGCTCTATTATTCTCCCTCTGTGACCCAGGCTGGGCATCCAGGGCCTCCTGGAATGCACTCATGGGTCCCCAGATCTTCCTCATCCCAGCATGGATTACTGGAAAGGCAGGACAGGAGACAAGGAAAAGGGACCCTCACAAGATGGCCACTTGCTAGAGATGGGGTGGCTTGTTCAGGAACATCCTGGCCACCGATGCCTCTTAGCTCTGAGGGCCATCACTGGGGTGATCTGAATTATCCACTATCCCATGGGGCAGGAGGTACCTTGAATGTGCTCAAGGCTGAGGAGACCCTAACAAGTGGACATGAGACATAATTCCACAGCTTCAGGGAAATAACTGCAGGGAATCGTGCAAGTGATCCTGGGAGGCACTGGTTGGTCTGTGAGCTTTTCCCTAACACGGCATACTCCTTCTGTGTGTAACTTCCTCCCCTCCCCTTCCAGGCATCTGGCAGCCCAGCACAGCATCTCACGGGAAGAGTCATGTGCAGATGACTTCACTGAGGCCTCATTCTGGACTCTCCCCCAGGGTTGCCATGGAGGCCAGACCTCAGCATGGATGGCTGGTATTATCTGATCCCCACGGTGGCTTTGGGATTCAGAGGGGAATCCAAAATGTTAAAGAAGAGTTGTGGGAAAAGCCAAGCCCAGAGACTGGGCTGGAGGCTGCCCTGCTCTGGACGGTTCCCTAACAACGGGCTAGCCCTTTCCTTGGGGTCAGCTCCTAGACTGGTTGATGCCCACGCAGGAGACAGTTCCTCCCCAGTCGGTCCTCTCTTTCCATCCCCCTCCAGCCCTCCCCCCGTGCTGTCCCTCATAGAGATGCTAGGTGCTTTCAAGCTGCCTCCTTCCCAGAAGGGAGCCTGTCCCCTCCTGTGCTCAGCACGCCTGGCCTTGGCCTGTGCCGTGTGTGCCCTTTCTCAGGAGACCTCATGCTTTTCCCTCTGCTGCCTACAGTGCTGGACCCGGACTTGTGGGCATCTGTGGATGGAAGCTGCCTACCCAACAGAGAAGCACAAGGCAGAGGCCTTTTTGCTGTGTGTGGGGTGGGGGGGTGGGTGCATGCGTGTGCGTGTGCATACGTGTGTGTGTGTGTGTGTGTGTGTGTGTGTGTGTGTGTATTTTACATAGCTTTGTACAATTCAGACCTTGGCAGTTCTAGGCAGGTTTCAGTCCCATCCCAGCCAAAGGGTCAGAATGACGTGAGGAGAGTAGCTCCATGGAAGGCCTCCTGGTGGTTTAAATATTTCCAGAAGGATTTAAAAATGGTCTGGAAGGGCTGGAGAAATGCTGTTAAAAGCACTGGCTGCTCTTCTAGAGGCCCAGGGTTCGATTCCCTGCACTCACATGGGGGCTCATAACTCTAATTCCAATTCCAGGGGATCCAAAGCCCTCTCCTGATCTTCATAGCACTACATGTATGTAGTAACACAGGCATACACACTAGCCTAACACCCACACACATAAAACAAAGATCCCTGCCAGTCCCACCTGAGTATACCTGTCTTCATGCACCTGTGTTTTAGAAGATGCTAACTATAAGGAGAATCTTCTAGCCCTGATCTTTCCTGTGAAATGTACTTGGCAAAGAACAGTCAAGAGAAAGGTAGGATTTCCATAGCCTGGTGCAGTTCTTGAGGTAGAAGTCAGCTACTTCTTACAGGAACATGCCTTGTATGATGCGCAAACTGTCCATGTTCAGATGTCCACAAACTCTACTTTCTTGAGGTTGGGTCGGGTCTGGCCTGCCCTCCCAGCCCACCAGGAGAGAGCCACCCCCTACCTAGCACCTTACGTAGTAGTTTCCTGATGCAGACTGGTGGATCCCCCTTCTGGTGCAAGCCACCCACACTCCTGCTCCTCTGGAGTTCAGCCCCC
The DNA here is from genome assembly GCA_902168415.1 of Peromyscus melanophrys. Classification (NCBI taxonomy): domain Eukaryota; kingdom Metazoa; phylum Chordata; class Mammalia; order Rodentia; family Cricetidae; genus Peromyscus; species Peromyscus melanophrys. Next base: position 31,506 of record CABHPR010115400.1, on the reverse strand, counting down.
TCACTGGCCACCTTGAGGTATCCAGGGGTTATTCCTGAAGGCAGGGCTCCAGGACCAGGCCGGTGCCTCCTGTGAATGGGGGGATCCTTTTCCATCCTGACCCAGAGGGGAGGAGGGAGCCACCAGCGCAGCCTCAGACCAAAGGCATCTCTGCCAACCTTTCTCCCTTTCTCTCCTCCAGCAAAGTGGTCCAGAGCATGCTCAGTCTCCGTTGCTAAGGTACTGCTGTGACATCACAAGGCAGAGCTGAATGTTTGTGGAGGGCCATCCCGGAGGTCTCTGCAGGCTCGAGGTTTTTTCAGCGGTTTCATGTCTGCTGCTTTCCTGTACTTCTGGATTCTTCAACAGCCCGGGGCCTTCCCGAAGACAATGCCTCACAAATGTGTGTTCCTGACGCCTGAGCTTTCTCCCATTTGAGAATCTTCCTTTTTCTTCAGAGATGAGGATGACAGAAAGCAAAGCCAGGAAAACGAACGAAGGGTCCTGGGTCAGTGTGATCGGATTTACATCCAGGCCACTGGGTCAGAATTCACCCAGAGAGGAGGGCTTGGTGGAAGACATTTTGTTGATTTAAATGACCCTGACGTAAGAATCTGTCTGCATAGGACCACAGCCTGGATGGCTTCAACTGGAAAAATGTCTCCCAGTTGAAGGCTGGAGGGTGAGATCCAGGAGGGGCAGGGCTGGCTCCCCTGCAGCCCCTCGCAGGGTCTACAGATGTCATCTTCAAGGGGCTGTCCCCAGTCTGTGTCTGCATCTCTTCTCTGAAGACAACAGGTACACTGGGTTGGGGCTCCCTCTAGTGTCAACATAACGCATAACTATCCCCTCAAAGTAGATAAAAGTTTATTCTGGAGCTAAATACAAGCCACCACTGCCTCAGAGCACATTCAAACGACCCCAAACTCCATGCCCCAACATGGTGACAGTTGAAAAAGTTTCTTTTAAATTTACTAATTATTGCTGGGCGGCAGTGGCGCTCGCCTTTAATCCCAGTGCTTGGGAGGCAGAGCCAGGTGGATCTCTGTGAGTTCAAGGCCAGCCTGGTCTGCAGAGCGAGATCCAGGGCAGGCACCAAAACTACAGAGAAACTCTTGTCTTGAAAAATAAAAAAAAAATTAACTAATTATAGGGGTGTGTGTGTGTGTGTGTGTGTGTGTGTGTGTGTGTGTGTGTTATGTGCACATGAGTGCAGGTGTTGGTATGGTCCAGAAAAGGGTATTAGGTCTCCTGGAGTTGGAGTCACTGGCAGTTGTGAGCGATTCAACCTGAGTTCTGGGAACTGAACTCGAAGAGCAAGATATGCCCTTTGCGCTGTCTTCAGCCTCTGGAAGTTTTTAATCTTAGCAGGACAAAGAAAGCCATAAACGAAGGTGCTTTTCAAATACATTGGCGGAAATATTAAATCGATGGCAAAAAAAAAAAAAAAAAAAAAAAAAAGCAAGGGCTCTTCAGCTCTCGGCCTCAGATGCTATCTGGTGGCATCCGTCACCTTTTGGTTCAGGAAGTCATCGTTTCGTGGCGAATGCATTGCAAAGTTTGTTGTACCTGTTAGTCACAGGTCATTAGGTCAGACATAGAGGTAGGCAAGGAATGGCCCTGAAGGTGCTAGAGACAGCCCGAGATAAACTGTAACTGGGCTCTGGACCTGCAATGCTGCAACATCTCCTCAGTCACTGAGGTTCTCATCAGTTACCCAGCTTCACTGTAAGGCGTCAATCTTTCTAGAAGCTTTGATTCACGTCAGTGACCCTATTTCCTAACTTTCCAAGGCCCCCTTCTCAAACACAGTCATGTCTGAGGTTTCTGGTGTTAGATCATCAACTTCTGATGCTGGGGGCACAGCTCGACCTAATACAGCCTAACGGAAGTTCCCTGGCTCCCTGCTCAAGTCCACGGCCACTGATAGCCACGATGCTGGCAGGAAGGGCACCCTGCCTCTCCAGGGCTTTAGATCGGGCCTGAGAATCAAATTGACACAGGGTAGATTCAGCAGGAAGACAGTTATATGAATTTATTTCTCTGGCACGGGCCCTGTGCTGGCTAGTTTCTGTCAACTTGACACACAAACACATCAGCATCAAACTATACATTTTCCTTTGTTGTTTGTCCCCAAGATGTCATGTTGATATTACCACAACAGAAAACACAGTTTAGCTTTTCAAAGTCCCAGAGTCTTTTAACAATTCCAATAACTTAAAAGTTTAAGTTCTCTTTAAAAACCCAACATCTCTTTAAAAATCCGAAGTCACTCAACTGTGGGCTCATGGAAAGTTAATACCTTACATTTTCTTATTCCACAAGGGAAGAACCAGGGAAGTTACAATTAAAGCTAAGCAAAACCAAAATTAAATAGCTTAGCGTCTGATGTCTAGGACTCACATATGACCTTCTGGGCTCCAAAGGGTCGAGGATCCCTCTCTTCCACAGTATGCCACTCAGCAGCTTTCTTCCAGGGGTCCTGCCCTCGATCCTGCTTGACTTTCTGCCCTGCCTTCCCAATGACTGGCTGTGACCAGGATATATAAGCCCAATCCCTTTCCTCTCCAAGTTACTCTTGGTTATGGTGTTTATCACAGTCATAGGAACCAAACTAAGACCAAGCTTCATAAATAATGAAGCTGAAAGTAGCAAAATAAATGTTTTCCTGCTAGCTGAATGGAGAAGAATGGTGAAGGGCATTGTGTGGGGTTGGGTCAGTGAGGTCTGCACGGAGAGTCCCTCACTCTACCCTCAGGGGGACAAAGCTTCTTGCTTCAGGGGAGATGTTCACTGAGGTTTCTATCTGCAGCCACTGGCTTTGCAGGTGACCTCAAAATCACTCCTTCGGAGCATACAGCTCCCGACAGCCAGGTCACCCTGTGCAGGCAGGTATCTACACACACACACACACACACACACACACCCCTCTCTCACAACCAGCATCTCACATACGGGAGGCTGCAGGTCACCTGATCCAGTGACCATCGTAGAGACCTAGCATCCACGGGGTTGGTGGCCACCCTATCCCACCCCAGATGCTCTGATGGTTGGAGCTCAAGATGGAAGCCTAGAGGTAGTTCATGGAGACTGCTTTCTCCAGTGACTGACAGACCTTGTGAGAGAAAGGCACACAGACATGACTGAGCTCTCCACCAGAGAGAGCTATGGAGGGGCTTAGGGCCCTGTGTACTCTGGTGTTTCATTTTCTGTACCTCCTCCCCCACTCCCCAGGTACTAGTCTGTTCCCAGCCTCCTGGTTATCCCCCGGTTGACTCTTTTTATTTTATTTTATTTTATTTTTTTAGTTTTTCGAGACAGGGTTTCTCTGTGTAGCTTTGCGCCTTTCCTGGAACTCATTTGGTAGCCCAGGCTGGCCTTGAACTCACAGAGATCCACCTGGCTCTGCCTCCCGAGTGCTGGGATTAAAGGCGTGCGCCACCATCGCCCGGCAGCCCCCCCCCCCCCCCCCCCCCCCCCCCCCCCGTTGACTCTTAACTGACGTGATCAAGTGTGAACCCTGCTCCCACCCCAGTGAGCTGAATCCTAACTAACCAGGCATGCCGGACTGTGAGCTGGGCCTTAGACAGGCATACCCCAGAATAAACCGAGTCTTAGCTAGCCATGACTCAGTGTGAGCTGAGTTCTAATTAGGCACACTCCTGTTTGAGCTGAGCCCTGACTAGGTATGCCCAAGAGTGAACTGGGCCCTAGACAAGCATGTTCCAGTATAAGCAGAGCTCTGATTTGGCAGTGAGACCTCTGTCTTGGTATTATCCAATTCTTTATGGATACTTTGCTTCCAGCTGATCCAGGCTGACAGAGGCCTGTGGCCAGGGCAGCAGACACCCGCCACTCCATTCCTAGCAGTTCCCTGGCAGACGAGAGGCCAAAGAGCAGAGTCACACCTTCCTTGCTCCACTCCACACTCTTCTTCGGCCAGAGGTGGCTGACCGGCGACCCATGTCCATCTCACCTTGTCCTGGGAAGCCTTCTGGCCTGAGTTCTTGGTCCCAGAGAAATGTCTCACTCGGTGCTCTCAAAGCCAAACTCCAGACTTTTCTTATAATGGTTCAGACTCCCAATGGAATTAAAGAAAGAGAAATGAGTAAAAGTCAAATGGAGAAGAGAGGGATAAGGGAATTAGGTGATGTAGCGGTGTCTCTCGTCAGGTGAGGGGCCGCCATGCTGTGGCCCTTTCACTCTCTAGGTCTCCAAGAGAGGCAGCAAGGCCTGAGTAGCCATGCAGCCCCCCAAAGCCTCTGCATGCCTGCTCCACATACTTCTGCCACGAGCTCAGTCCACTGGATCCTTGCAGACATGGGAGGAATCTATCCCCGCCTAGCTTAGTTGTCTTCAACTACATAGGACCGCCCCCCCCCCCCCAGTGGTGCCTAATGCCATACTCTTTTGAGGACACCAAAAAGCCAGGCTCTCGCAGAGTCATCAGTGGACACCACATGTCAGAGACATCATATGCTATCAGAAATGCTACCTGTCATCAGAGACGCCACCTGTCTGGTCTGACAGCGATGCTATCTACCTTTATCTGCCACCCTTCCTGTAGGGTACCTCCTGTACACAGTTCCCATCATGTGAACCCCTCCGGAAATCCAAACCACTCCTCAGAAAGAATAAAACATCTGTTTTTAATCGACCGATAAAATACATTGCAAATCGTTAGTATCTTATAAACAGAAACATTAAGTTACAAATCCATGTTAAAAACCAGTTCAGTGCAGCCTAACTGCTGTATCCAGAGACCTTTTTTTTTTTTATCCTCCATTTCTGTGACAACCAATGCTGTTATGTTTTCTAGATGAAGAGTGAACGTCCCAACAAGAACAAAGAGAAACTGGCTCCGGGGTGCGCGGTGTGTCCTTCAGCAACATCTGCCCACAGAGTGCCTCTCTCTCAGCCTCTGGAGATGCCATGTGGGATGAGGCTCCAGCAGCACTATGGGGCCAAGCTGATGCATCTGTCTTGTCTGTTTCAGGACCCTCCCACCCCAATCAAAAGTATCTCTAGACATTGCCATGTATAGCCTGTTCACAAAGACACAGGCATGTGAAATACCATGTTTGGCCTTTATTGCTGATGATGCAGCCCCCAGCCTGGGTCTCTGTCCCTGAGGACCCTTTGGATTTGCGAGAAAACAAATACTGTTCCCTTTGGATTTCCCTGTACCATCCCCTTTAATGCATATAGGTGTCGATGTTCCAAACTGCCTTATATCAAAATGCTATTTAAAAACAGTCCTTTAAAAACATTAAGAAAAACAGCTTGAAAAATGCACATTTAAAAACTCTTCCCCAAACTTTCATCAAGGTAGCAAGCATGTGGATTTTAGTTTAAAAACTCACCTGGCATCCAGATGTGTGCTCAAACTGAGGGCTGATGGTCACCCAGCGAAGACTGGGCTCACAGCCCTCCCTCTCCATGTCCCCAAAGATCAAAGACTTCCTGTACCATCCTGTCCATCCCAGCCACAAAAACGACCCTTTGGCCAGGAACAAACCAACACAAACTAAGGAAAAAGGCTGCCTGCCTGCTGGCTGCCAGGAAAACACTGCTTCTAACATCCCAGACAAGGATTAAGTACAATTTCTACGGCTAGGGCCAGACTGCTACATGTATGCAGAGTCAGAGTTCAGCAGGCCAAGAACAAGAGACAGTGAACTGTACGGAAGGCGCACGTCACCATGAATGAACCAGCCGTGCCTCCGTGAGAAGGGATTGGGCCATGTGGGAACAGGTTTAGACAAAGTCCACACTCCCCTAATATTTAACAGATCCCTGGATCCCCGTAAAACCAAAGTAGTAAAAAGACAAATGATCATACATTCCAGAATGGCTCAGACCACCTGTGCTGGCAGCGAAGGAAAAGCGCCCAGCCCAGGCAACAGTCCCTGCTGGGGAAGAGCATGCTCGGCCTGCCAGCTGGGTAGTCCTGCCAGCTGGGTAGGACCTGTGTGAACTGGTGAGCGTGGTGGTTCCTTCCCCTCTGTGTGTGTTCCGTCTTCTTCTTTCATCCGTTTTTTAAAGGTGGTGGGTTTCCTGGTGTGGCTCAACAGCACGTTCAGGAGACGCTGTGACGTTAAATGGAATGGGTGGAGATCTCAGACTGCTGCCTGATGTAGTTCTGGAAGCTCTTGTCTCCAATAGGGTGCTCCCTGGAGACAGGGAGGAGATGAGAAAGTGAGACTCCGCTCCTGATACCCCAACAACCACTGTAAAAAATACGGAAAGTAGGGGATCCACTAACAGCGCCAGCGCTGACCCCAAGAAGCACCTGCCGTGACTGTTTTCTGCTGTGCGTGGCATATTCCACATGGTGTACGTGTGTAGCGGATGCACGCTTGTGTAGAGCACATTTAGAATATACATACTATACACACACCTACATGTGGGCTGTGCATTCTAAACGTGTGTGGCAGATACACACGGATGTATGCATGTGTTAGTATGGGCATATGTGGGCTGTGTACACACGTGTGTACTACATGGAGTACGCAACACTTGAAGCAGGTGCACATATATATGGAGTATGTTCTGGGGGGGGCACAGCTCCATCTTCTCCTGTGCTGGTGAATGCTCTATGCTTGGACAGGGCCTGGAACACTGTGGGTGCTTGGTAACTGTTGCTCCACGGTGAATGCACACTTCACCTCCCTTCATGAGAAATGGAATCTCTTGCCTCTCACTGTTCTCAGCCTGTGAGCTTCGGACTGTGGGGCTGACACAGGTTTAACACAAACAGAGCAACATTTCCGGAAGGTAAATGTGGGCACCACCACAGGTGTGACCAGAGGGATCTGGTAGGAGGAGGAGATTGGATGGGAGTCAGGAGAGGGACATCTGAGATCAGAGCCAGCAGATGCTAATTATTCAGTCCTGTGACTACCTCGGGGGAGTCAGGACATGGGTCATGGCCATCTCCAAGGGTCCCAATGCAGTGGGGATGGGGCCCTGTGACTATCCCTGAGCATCACAATATCTTTCCCCGGAGGAAGGCTAGTGGTACAGAGAGGGCATGTAGGCTTCTGGGCTCCCCATGGGTCACCCACCCATTAAGGGCTATGCCATGGGCACTTAGAGAAGTCCCTGAGCAGTCTTTGGACGGAGGTGGTGCCACAGGACCTGTCCCAGCCTTTGTGGATCTGAACTTGATCTTCCCAAACTCTTCATCTGTAGAGGTTGACTCGCCTGGGACCACATGGCCAGAGTTGGACAGGCTGAAGGTCTCCATTTGGCTTGAATCCTCCACCTCTCCACCCCTCCCACCTCAACCAGGGACAAGAATGTGGTTGGTTAGTGACCCTGCACCCAGAGCCCTCGGTGGCCTGGGAAGATGGCAAAGGCCATGTGAAACGGCAGGTGGGGCTGAGCCCAAGCTACTGCTGAGGCCTCAAGCTGAGAGGCTAATGCGAAGGTGCTGCCTCCCTGCACACGCCCTGGTGTGTGCAGAGCTGGGTATCTGCTCTACAAGAGATAGCAGATGAAGTTAAGCCCAGGCCACTGAACCCCATGGAGCCCCAGCACCCTCCACACGAGGCAGGTGTTCACTGAGGGTCCAGATCTCTACATCGACCCCCATGGCCCTGGAGCACCCCAGCACTCACTGGCTTCCATATCTCGTCTTCTTGAACTTGTCCCTTTTGTATTGTGCGTGCTCCTGTTCAAGGGTCCCCACCCCGGCGATGACCTGCTTCAGTGTCTTGTAGGTCTCCTGGGGGTCATCAATGATGAACGTCGAGTATTCCTCCTGCTCAGGGCCATCGTACACAGACTTGCTGCCACAGGCCTCTGCAAGAGGGGAGAGGGCGGGCAGGAGAGTGTCAGTATGGGATGTAGCCCAGGCTTCTGCTTTCCCCAGCCCTGTCTCTGGACGTCTGCACAGGTTACTCCAGTGTGCTCCTCAGAGCAGCCCCTCCCTCAAAAAGCTTCCCGAAACAGGGGCTTCTTCCAGGACCAAGCACAGTCCAGCCCGGAGGACCTCTGGTTGGGCTGAGTAGCCAAGGTTTCTCCAGTTTGAATTCTGAGACCTCACATCCCAAGCCACATTACTGTCTCCAGCCAACCTCACATGGGTTAGCTTCACATCCATGGACTGTCAGCCGGCCAGGCCAGGAGAGGTGTCTGCACCTGAGCACGGCTTGGCTGACTGGAGGCCTATCAGGATGAACTTCCATTCTAGAGTACAGAGTCTGGCACATGTCGCTCACTAGATTCTTCTGGCTAGGGGTAAGGACAGCGGCACCCAAGGGTCTCTGCTCTCTGCTCCCCTTGTCTTCTCCCAGGATTGTCTTCCGAATCACCCCCACTGAAGCCACACTATGGCCTCTGGCCATCAACAAGGGTCATCCAAGCACCCCAGCTGCCCTTACCCACCTGAGCTGTCCCTACCTGACCCTAAACACCTGAGTTGGCATGCGTCTCTCTCTCACTGTCACCAAGCTAGGCACACACTCAGACTAGTCCAGACTAGGTGCTCAAGCCCTACAATTCTGCATGTGTCATGGAATGAAAGCTTGTTTTCCTTCAAAGTGATACACTGAAGTCTTTTTGTTTTGTTTTGTTTTTTTTCTTGGTTGGTTGGGTTTTTGAGCTAGAGTCTTGCTGAGCAGCCCTGGATGGCCTCCATTCAGTATACAAATCAGGATGACCTTGAACTTCCTGAGGCTCCCCTGCTTCTGTCTCCTGAGTGCTTGGGTTACAGGCATGTCTCATGTCACGTGCCTGGCTTGTGTATGGAAGGGCAATATCAGGAGGTGGTCAGATCTCAAGGGCAGAGCCTTTGTGGATGGGACAGTTCCTCTGCAAAAAGAGGCATCCTCCACACCCAAGGGAAGAGAAGTCAGTCTGTGATTGGAACAGCCCTCCCCAGAGCCAGCACTGTGCTGTCTGGATTAGAGGTGCCCAGCCTTCAGACCAGTGAGAAGGAGAGTCTGTCACCATGACCACAAATGACCAGTCCATGGTAGTCCAAAGCAACCAAGAGAGAAGAGGAGGCCAAAGGTAGGAGCTGCTAGGAGAGCTATTGGACCTGGGTAGCAGAGGCTGGGAACTGTCGGGAACAGGGTCGGATAGGTGGTTCTGGGATGTGGGGGACAGTGGCAGGGGCATCATGTTCCTGGAACACCAAGCAGACGATGGGAAGAAAATGACAGTCAAAGAAAGCCATTCTGCTCAGGCCTCACACAGAGACCAGAAAGGAATGAGAAACACAGAGAGAAGGTGATCTTCACTGTATGTGACAAAGAACTTGGCTGAACTGGGTTTGCGGTCTGTTCCATGCAAGACAGCACTTGCTCTGATGACATGGTGGAGGAGGTTTCAAAGTGAAGAGGATGGGGAACAGCAGGCTGCTCCTCACTGCTTCTAGTAACAGTGGGGAGGAGAGAAGCAGGTCGCTAGAGTTGTTAAACAAAAAGGACTCGGAAAATGCCTGGCTTTCCCATCCGGTACGTGAAGAAGCATTCGGAAGGAAGGGAACACTGAAAAGGTAGTGAACCCCTCACCCAGCAAGATCAGTGTGCTGCAAGCTCTGGACTCACCCCCTGAGTCCAGGGGGCAAAGCAGCGCTCACCCAACAGAAACTGCAGCAGGGACTAGGGGGAACTGGACAGGACAGAGGAAGGAAGGCTGCATGGCATCGTGGGCCCTACGGAACCAGACCAGAGAGCTACAGGCTATTGCTATACATGCTTCTCAAGATGAAGAAAGCGGACCTGGAAGGTAAGTCAGAGAGGAGCAGGGCTACTTTTCCATACTCAAGAAGTCAGTTGCTAAGCCAGCCATCACATTCGGAGTTCCTGGCTACATTATCAAACTGATTCTGAACCAGGAGAGGAAAAGACAAAACTGTTATAAACAAGAACAAATCAAGTGAGGAAACAGAATCTGCTTGGAGTGCGGCTTGCTGAGATGGTTAACTTTGTCAGCGGGGACAGAAGAGTCATCAGGGAAGAGAGTGTCAATGAGCTATTATAGGCTCTGTGTGTGTGTGTGTGTGTGTGTGTGTGTGTGTCTTGTTTATGGTAACTGATGTGGGAAGACCTGCCCACTATGGGTGACACCATTCCTCAGCAGGGAATTTTGAACTGTATGAGAAAGCGAGTGTGTGAATACATTAATTCACCGCTCTCTGCTCTGAGCTGTGGATGTGATATGATTCGCTGTTTCAAGTTCCTGCTGCCTAGTATCCCCAATAATGGGCTGTACCCTGGACTTGTGAGCTAAATAAACACTTTCTCCAAGAAGTCTCTTTTGTCAGGGGTGTTTTCATCATAGCGGCAGGGAAGGAAACCAAGACACTTGTTAAGTGTTCAGGGAACTGTTTCGTGTTTGCAGACTTCAGCAAGGCCACTGGCGCGTCTATAAAATGACTGAGATGTAAACTGTGTGCAGAAAATTAGCAGACAGACAGACAGACGCTTTTACTGACCGACCCTCTGTTACCATCTAACCATCTGAGGACCATTTCGAGGTGCTGGCCCAAGTTCAGAGCTCTGACTCAGGTGAACGTGGCATTGGAAGACATGATGGTGGGGAAATCTCAGAGAGCCTGGCTAACAGCAGTGTGCACAAGGACTACCGGATACATTGTCTGCTCCGTGGACACAAATCAGAGGGAACTCTGGCCTCTGAGCTTGCTTTGGAGACAGTTACATATGGAGACAGTGTCCCTTTTGCTGATCCAAGTGGAATGAGGCGAGGGTGGGAAGACCAGATCGAGGAGGGCGGACTTTCCAGGGTGAGGGAGGAGTGGGATCCTGGGACAGAAATGGAGCTCCACAGTACAGGGCAGCCCCAGGCTATGCAGAGTGGCTAGGAGAAGCCGGAAGGCACCCAGTCACAGCCGTGGTCACCCTCATTACTCATTTGAGTCTTCTACAGAGGCCTCAGCCTCTCCAAGGCTCCATTCCACCCTACTCTGCTTTAGTTACTGTTGTAGGAACTGCCCACGCTGGCCACACGTCTACCAAGGCATCGAGCAGTCTTAGGTCATGGCTGCATGGCATCCTGGAACCTCAGAGTAGGCACTGTGAAGGCCAGGCTTCTGGGGGGTGAAGATGTGACTGATATGTACATGTATGTGAAGCCCATGTCCTATTCAAGCATCCAGGTGGGCACGCACAGCTGCCTCGTATTGTCGGTGCATCGGTGTGTACATGCCTGGTACACTGCTGGTATCCCCAAGCCTGGTCATTTGATGCTGGGTAGCAGATGTGGCTGGGCTCACATGGCACTGGCATGAGGCCCATGGAAGTCCCACAGTCACCTCACTAAACATACTAATGCTGCTGGGCTGGGGCGGGAGGATGAGAAGGGGCACGCGGGCTCATTTCTTGGCTTTGTCGCACTTTTCCAGTGGGCCACAGGGCCTATCACATAGTCCCTAAGAACAGGTGTGAGCTCTCCCAAGTCTAGGGCGGATGGGTGGTTCACCTGCTTCGGGCGGGTTCTGCATCTGAGTTATAGACCTCCAGCCCTGTTCAGGTGACATCACCTGGAGTGCCTGCTTTAATCCTATGAATTAAATGTTGTGGGTGACAAAGTAACAGATATTTGGAACATGCAGTATGCCTGGAGCTGCTAGGCATGTGGCATACCCACATGCGTCCACACACGAGTGTGTGCATCCACATGTGTGCATGTCTATGTAACATATGTACACACACACATGCATACGTACACACCTCTCTGGAAAGCACAGAAGAATGAAATCCTTTGTTGGTGCAGATGTTATTAAGAAAGGCCAAAGAATCCTCAAGTTCACAGTTTGCCCGTTAAATTCTATCTGAAAATGTCAGAATATCCCATGGCCAAACTACTCTCCTACCGATTACTCTTTAACCATCACCAAGCTCCCTGTCTGATGTAACAGACACCCATGGGCACCAAGGACCCCAGAGGCTCTGTAGTAGCATTTCTGAGGTCACTCATCCCAATTCACAACTCCCCACGGTTGGTGCCCAGGGTCCACACTCACCCTGCATCTTTTCCAACTTGGCCATGTACAGGTTAAAGAGAGAGTAGATGCGTTCTGTCTCACGGTCCCCATCGATGTCCAGCTGGATGTTTGCTGGGAGCCCGCTGTCCAAACACAGCAAGTACAGAACGGTTAATGCATTTCCGTAAACACTTGCTCTGTGTGTGTGTGTGTGTGTGTGTGTGTGTGTGTGTGTGTGTGTGTGTGTGAGAGAGAGAGAGAGAGAGAGAGAGAGAGAGAGAGAGAGAGAGAGAGGTGAAACTCAGGCATGGCAGCAATATGAGAAAGGACTATGTGAGAAAAGGTCTTCTTGGGCACATAGGGTAGGAATGACCCAGAAGAGCCCCACACATGAGTCCTGAGTCCTCACATCCTTGAAGGCTGAGGGGCTCTGGCTCCTGTCCCAGGGTAAAGATGGAGGAAACCCTTGATCTCCTCCCAGGAGGGTTCTGGGGATATGGGCCATACCCCCACACACACACACAACACACACACACACACACACACACACACACACACACACACACACACACAAACACACACACCTGAGAGCCTGACAAGGGACCCTCCTGAGCCTCAGGCCCTACACTAATGAAGCTGGGTACAACGACTCCAAGGCTCTGGGAGGGTTCAATAACAGCCTGAATCAGGGTGAGTGACCCTGAACAGTCCTCCATTTCAGGACTTGTCACATGAGGCTATCATTGCTTCTTTATGTGCACAAGTCATGTAAGGGGCACTACCGATCTTCCCGGCACTAGGCTGCCTCCAGGACCGGCATAGTTGACAGAGCCTTGACAACTGCAGGAAGCCCAGCTCACCACAGGGCCAGGAAGGCAAAGACCTGCCTCCGTTTCCAAGAAGGGGTTGCAGGCAGTGGTTCAAGTAGAGAAACCAGGGTGAAGCATCTGTGAGCTAAGGATGTGCTCAAGGATACACAAGCCATTCATGTTCCTTGTCGAAGAGACAGAGCGCCCTGCCCTGGGTCCTCTGCTGAAGACCTTCCACACAAGCCTATTCCTGAAGACATCTCTGCCCCAGGCAGGAGATAGAGAGGAATCTTGAAGGCTTGCAGCTCCCAAGAGCCTATGCAGAGCCTTTCAGAGGACCGCACCAAGGGCTCCCTCAAGGACAGCTGTGTGTGGTTTCTGATTCATTGCATCTTAGTCACACTTCCGTACTTTAGCTGACTCGCCTTACATAGTGCAAAGGCCGACGGCTGTGCCTGGTTGGACAGGGCTGCGGAGCCATGGACCTACCCGGTGCAGGGAGTACAGCCAGCTGCCGTGTCCGAGGAGGCCTTGCAGCAAAGCCAGTGGCCATTCAGGTAGGCGGACGGATGGTACACGGTGAGGCGCTTCTGGTTACACTGACTCACTTTGGTGAGGATGTCGATCCAGTCCTTGGCCTCCACACAGTTGTTGGCCTGGATGTACAGGGCACGCTCTGGCTGGATAACCTGGAACATCTGAGGACGTAGGGTGGGATCAGGGGCTGCTAGTCCAGCAGGCGCCAGGCCATTTGCTTAGCTTCTCGTAGGTTCTACCACTGAGGCAGGTAGAGGAGGAGGTGGGAGGATGAGTCCCCGGGTGGCAGGGACCCCAGGCTTGGACATGCAGGGTCATGGGGGAGGGGCCAACAGCGGAGGTGGACAAGGAGGAGGAAGGACATCCCATTGGGTTGGAACTGGGCCATCACTCACATTTTTCATTCGGAAGGACTCCTCCTCGAGTCTCTCCACGGCCAGGATGTTCTCGATGGGGATGCTGCAAAGGGGCTGGTCACCTACAGCAGAGAAGGGGTGGAAGTTGTGCTCAGTTGCACAGCATGCCCCGCCCCTCGCCCGTGTGAGGCTCCCCATGGCCCAGTGACTGCAAGGCCGCAGGGGAGGGCTCTTGGCTGTCTTTTCCTAAAGGCTGGAAAAATAGTAAGAGCACGGATGTGGGGCTGGGGTAGGCGTGGGATTCTCAGGGCACAGTGCCTACACCAAGGCAGGACCTTGGCCCTGTTCTCACGCTGGAGATAAAGTGTCTCAAGTCAGGTCCACAGGAATGTGGCCCACACCATCTCCAGCACTACGGCACATTAGCCAGTTTGGATCTAGGGCACGGCAGGACTGCTCAGCTCTATCCCTACGACTGGAACCCAGAACTGACGAGGCACAAGGAGACCTGGCTAAGTACATCTTCCCTAAGGAAAGCCTGTGGCTGCCAAACTCGAGGCCTCTCTTCTCTTTGTTGAAGATATCACTGCTCTGGGGCTGTGCATCCTACATAGGAACAGGAGCCAGAAAGACATATAAAGGGGTACCAGGGGCAGCAATGCTACAGACAGTTGAGGAAATAGAAGTGGGGTGAAGGGTCTGCTGTACCACAGTCAGCTCTGTACCCTCTGGTTCTACGGGGAGCAAATTCCTGAGAACACGATCATCTTCACCGAGGCTCACAGGGCCTGAGGCTGAGGCTCATCTTAGGTCTCACCTGCTCCCCAGGCTCCTGTGGCAGTCAGCCTGTTAGCCGGGGGAGCCCCTCTGCCTTGCTGGGCCCCAAGTGAAGGAGTGTAGAAACTTGTTACCTTTGCTCTTCTGGTAGGTGAACTCGTGGTTCGTCAGGCGAAACCACCTCTTCTTGAAATTCTTCATTCCGAATCGCTTCCTTCCTTGGGCCCGCTTAATCATGAACCTGGCACAAAGGGCACATGGCGCCCAGTGAATGTCCTCAAGTCGGGGCCCGAGCTACCTCCAGACACATAACCATAATAATCCTGCACTCTCAGAAGCCGTGGGCGGGCAGGGGTACTGAAACTCTGTCCTTTTACGACCTTGTGCTAAGGCTGAAGTTGAAGGGCACACACTCTTGGTTTTTGTTTTTGTTTTTTTTTTTTTTTTGAACAGTTCTGCCTCTTACTAGTACTTTCCTAGAAAACACAATTCTCTTTGACCTGCAAACACACGGAATGTGTGTAAAATGTACGTGCACAGCATCACTTGTAATGTTGGACTTTACCATATAGAGGAGCACACATGCGCAGCACTATATGGCTCTATGGAGAAATATCTGCGGATCCTTGAAAAGGGATTCATAACTCTTCTTGCTCAATTTTTGACCCGAGTATCACATGCATAAGTGACTTTTTCTAATTGCCACCAATGTTCCTCACAGGTGCAGGGAGGCCGTAGTCAATGCTGGAGGCTACATTTAAGGGTCACTGGCCTCACATAAGCAGGGCTGACTTCACCCAGAAAATACACTTAAATGCACAAAGTCGACCTCACAGTCCTGTGTATTGGCAGGTGACGGACTGAGGAATGTTTCGGCAGAAGCGGAAGTGCACCTAATCATGGTGTGGGCCTTTGTGAACACAGTTACTTCCACAAGTGGATGGAGATGATAAGACGGGGTGGGAAGTGACTGGCCACTCTCCAGGGTGACATGGCAGCTATGCATACAGAGCTGCGTGTGGTCGGAGGACATGACCCGGAAGAGGAACAGGCAGTGCTTCCGTGTGGGGTCAAGGCCCAAACCCCAGCATGAGAAAGCGAGTGAAATTCTAGTAGTGTGTTGGCAGAGCTGGAGAGGCTGCGCCCCTCCTGCAATGCCTGGTTACCCTGAGAGCTTGTTACCATCAATACAAGGTTTGCAAGCCCTGTACACACTGGGCCAAGCTAAGGATTATGAGACAAAACCTGCTGCTTTAGAGGTTGTGAATTAAATGCATATCCCATGGTGTAGTGTATGTATTGTTGAACACGTGGTTAAGGTAGAAGGTGATTTGAAGAAAAACAATAGATACAGTTAGGGCAGCCTGATGGTGACCTGTGGATGGCCCAAGCTTGAGCCAAAGGGCCATGGGCCTAGCTGAACACAGTCTCAACTAGGAACTGGGAACTGGGACACAGAGCAGGGCTCATGGAACTAGGCATGCCTGTCAAAGTTCATGCAAACAAGAGCAGGATGCATTCCCAGGGTCCCTCGGGCAGGACTATGGGGCGGGAGGGATGGGGGCAGAGAAGGAGGCCAAAAAGACCACAGTCTCGACCACCAAGACCCAATTCCTTACCCTTCTTTAAGCAGGATGGGCTCCTCTATGCTCTTGGGGTCCCTTCTCCCCGAGGAGGAGATCAAATCCAGGAACTGAAGCGGGAGGAAACCAGACCGTCAGAAGGGAAGCATGTGGACAGAGTCTACTCTGCCAGAAGCCTAGCTGGACGCTGAGACCTCTGAATCCAGGGGAGAGGTTTGGGGATGTGAGTCCTAAGAGAGCTGTCTGCTCTTGTCTCCAGTAGATGAGCCCAGTCCATCCCGCCAGGTCTTGTCCATCTGCCGGTACCTTGCCAGGGCTCTCACCAGGAGCCAGGTGCATGCTAGGGATTCTACCTGAGCTTCGTAGGCCTAAGTCAGGTTCTAGTGGTATACCCCGAGGTACATGGGAGGGAGGCATAGCCCATTCAGAGTCCCACTAGGAATGCCTGGCTGAGGTACTCTTCTCCCTGGCCCCCAGTGTGGTGATATATTGTGTACCCCAATATATTATGTACCCTAATAAACTTATCTGGGGATCAGAGGTCAGAGCCAGCCACTAGATTAGACATAGAGGCCAGACAGTGGTGGCACACATCTTTAATCCTATCACTTGGGAGGCAGAGATCCGTCTGGATCTCTGTGAGTTCAAGGCCACACTGGGAACAGAGCCAGGCGTGGTAGCACACACCTTTAATCCCAGCACTTGAGTTCTCACGTCTTTGTGTGGAAAGCACACATGCCTTTAATCCCAGGAAGTGACATGGCTAGGTAGAGAACGGTATATAAGGCCTGAGGAGACAGGAACTAAGCAGCAGTTCAACTGAGACCCTTGAGGGTGAGGACTCAGAGGCTTTCAGTCTGAGAATTTGTGGAAACAGGATCAGCTGAGGAGCTGGCTAGGTGAGGATGGCTGTGGTTTGTTCTGTTTCTCTGATCTTTCAGCCTTCACCCCAATATCTGGTTCTGGGTTTTCTATTTATAAGACCTTTTAAGATTCGTGTTACACCCTAGCTTTGGTGTGTGACCTCGCCACTCCTTGGATTCCTCCCGTCAGTTGAAGGTCACCCCCAGCTTCGGTCCCTACTTCCCTTTCACTGTTGAGGACTTTATGAGCATTTAAGAGAGATGTTGTGTAGACCTGCTTCTGAACGGTAGACAAAGAGCAAGGCCAAGGGTCCTGAAGTGTCCGTTTCTACACATGCATCAGGCCAGGGCTCAGACAGCACACACGGGTGTTAACTAACACACAGTCAATGGAAGACCCGCGTGGACCATTTTTGGTCAACTCAACACAAACCTAGACATATCCGGGAAGAGGGACCCTCAACTGAGAAATTGCCTCCATCAGAGTTACCTAATTAATGACTGATATGGGAGGGCCCAGCCCACAGCAGGCCAT
This sequence comes from Peromyscus melanophrys, assembly GCA_902168415.1. Classification (NCBI taxonomy): domain Eukaryota; kingdom Metazoa; phylum Chordata; class Mammalia; order Rodentia; family Cricetidae; genus Peromyscus; species Peromyscus melanophrys. The sequence goes on along the minus strand of CABHPR010115400.1, from coordinate 14,111 downwards.
GCCAGCCCTGGGTAGGTGGTCTTGGGTGGTATAAGAAAGCAAGCTGACTCCACAATTGATGGCTTCTGGCAGGGGTGCAGGAGGGCAGGGACTCCCTTCTGTTTAAGGGCAGGCCACTGAGAGTTTGACCACACTCCAGTGAGTATACAGATAACACAAATTGGCCTTGTTTTGTTAGTTTGTTTTCTTTTTTTGTTGGGGGGAGGTCACAAGGGCAGGGGGGCATGGAAAGACTTGGAAGTGAGTGTAAGCAGGGTGGAAGATATGAAATTCCCAAAGAATCAATAAAAATATTACGATGGAAACAAGACAAAAAGCAAGCTGAGCCAGCTATGAGAAACAAGCCAGTCAACGGCACTCCCCTGCGGTGTCTGCTTCGGCTCCTGCCTCCAGGTTCCTGCTTGAGTTCTTGGCTTGAGTTCTGATGTCCCTCAGTGACAGACTGTGATGTAGAAGTGTACGCCAGATAGACCCTTTCCTCCCCAAGTTGGTCATGGTTAATGTTTTATCAGAGCAACAGAAAGTAACTTAATAGAAAGCCTTTGGCACAGAAAACAGAGGGCGAGTCTCCACACTAGACTCTGAGGGGAGCCAAAGGTGGTGAATTTTAGGGCAGGCAGGCCGGCCTCTGGTTAATGGGTGTGGTGGGTCCTGGCAATGGCCATGGAGAGGGTGTGGGGAACTGTGCCTTGGAGGATGCAACACTTACATTTTTTACAGCATCTGCATACTTCTGCTCATTGAAGAATTCATAGAATGTCGCCATGTATGACTCCTTAAAACTGGCCTGAAAGGAAACAGGTCATCTGCTGACAGCCATCGGCACCAATGCCCATGGGCCAGATCGGAAAGCTGCAGCCCACAGTGACAAGCCTAGGGTGCCACAGGTGAGGTGATTCCCGGCCACACGGGTGAATGGTAAGCATGCAGCCCACCTGGAGGCAGCCCCACCTAGAGGCTTCTGCATGAAGCTGGGGATTCTGAAGCACCAGCCATTGAGGTTGCTGGGAGTCTGTGTCGAAGCCCTGGCTCAAAGCATCTTATCAACACCTGGGAACCCGGACTAAGGGCTACAAACTAGCTACAGATGTGGTCACAGCAGCCTGGGGCTAGCAGCATGGATCAAAGTGAAGGTAGGTCTGTAGGAACAAGAGTCCAGGGCAGGCCAGAGACCTCAGGACCAACCCCTGGTCCAGGGCAAGTGATGATGAAGGGGAAATCCAGGCTTGTGACTGAAGGGGTAAGAGGGGCTTGCTTGGCCTCTGCTGTCCAGGATGTAAAGGCTACATGTGGATGAACAGTAGTGCAGACCATCCCTAGGTTTGCTCCTACAGTGCCAACAGCCAAGGTCAATAATACATGTCTGACCTACTGTGGCTTAGGGTCCTGGGGCAAAGCTGAGGAGGCTCTCTTGTCCCCTTAAAGCGTCAGATGGGGCTGATTTGCTCATCACTATGGCCATTGAACCTCTCCCACAATGACTGGTAAGGGCAGAGGCAGTAGGAAGTGCTGGAACGCGTACTTTTGGAGCTGGGGGATGGAGACACTGGCCTAGATTCTATTCGATATCCTAATAGCTGTGACGAACACACCCTCCCCTATATGCAAAACATTTCATTTATAGCTTCTGAAGAAGAAAAAAAAGCATTAACCCAGTGTTCAGAATCAGATAAACGAGCGTAGACTTACAGACTTGGACTTGGACAAGCTGCCGAGAGTCTGAATTGTCTTTGAGATAAGTGTCAGGGTTCTAGAAGTCTGTGGATCCTGAGAGGACAGGACAAGAGAAATGTGAATTTTATTAGTTCTGTAGAAGAGTAACTGTCAATCCCAGAATAAGGTAATAAGACAAATGATGCTGTCTCAACCTTCCCAACACTGCGACCCTTTAATACAGTTCCTCATGATGTAGTGATCCCAACCATAAAATTATTTTCATTGCTACTTCATAACTGTCATTTTGTTATTGTTATGAATCATAATGTAAATATCTGTGTTTTCTGATGGTCTTAGGTGACCCCTGTGAAAAGGTCAGTTGGCCCCCAAATGGATCATGATCCACAGGTTGAGAACTACTAGTGTAAACACCTACCATAGAATGGGAGTAGATACATCGGTGAAGATTCGGGAAGATCTGCATTGCCTGGGCTGGACCTTGCCACACCCCAGGGGCCCTTTCATCAAGTCACCAGGTTCCTGGCATTGACAGCTGAGAAGAGCCACATGAGGGCCCTCTGCCTTATATGCCAAGGACCCTCTCAAAACTAGAGCAATCCAGCAGGTCACTGCAGCGCTAACCGAGGTTCCACAACCCTGGCCAGGAACACCTGCAGCTTTGACATGGCTTGGAGGGTGGAGAACCCCTAGCAGGGGGCTGCTCTCCTGCACCTTGCCTCTTACCAGGCATACATATGTCACCCCAGGAGAAGGCTATGTCCACCCAGACAGGGCTTGACCACAGCATGTGCACCATGAGTAGATGAAGTAATACATGCGTAGCTTAGGCGGTGGGAAGAACGCTAGTAAAGACTAGCAGGTAAGACCCCGGTCAGACCATGAATTATTATTTACAACAGTATTAACTAGGGGTTGAAGAGATGGTTCAGTTGGTAAAGTGCTTGTTATTCAAGCATGAGTCTGATCCTTAGCACCCACATGAAAGGTGGAGCATGTAATCCAAGCACTGAAGAGGTGGAGACAGACAGATCCCTGGAGCTCACTGGCCAGTCAGTCAAGCTCCAGGTCCCAGTGTGCTGTGGATTAGGCTCACTGTCAATAATAAAGCTGACTGGCTGATGGCAGGGCAGAGAGAGATTGGACAAGACAACCTGGCACAGGGAGAATGCTGGGAGAGAAGGGCGGTGTCAGGGCAGTCACGGCAGATGCCAGCCGGCCACGTGTAAAAAATGAGGTAACAAGCCATGAGCCAGATGGCAGAACGTAGATAAATAGAAATGGGTTAATTTAAATGTAAGAGCTAGTTAGTAATAAGCCTGAGCTATCGGCCAAGCATTTGTAAGTAATGTAAGTCTCTGAGTGGTTATTTGGGAACTGGTGTGTGGGACAGGAAATGTCTGTTTACACCAATGAGAGACCCTGTTTCAAAAAAACAAGATGGCTGGAGCATAAAGGAAGATATGAGTTTGACCTGTGCACCACCCACTCCAACATATACCTAGACATACACAAATACAAAATAAGATAAAATAGTATTGATTCTCCCATCAGAGCGAAGAAAGCTGCTCAATCCACCCTCCTTTCCACTTGCAGAGGCCTGGCTGGTTAAGCTGGAAACCTTGCTATTTAAGGAGGACTGGCTGGTTGAGGTGGACTGCCTAGTTGAGAAGGACTGGCTGTCTGGCTTCCAGGACAACTCACTTACCGTGTGGTGGGGTGTCAGCTGGAAGAGGTTTGGGGACAGGATGGCAGGAGCGAAGAACCTCAGGAAGATGAAGCTGCTCACGGCCGTGTACCTCACGTCCAGGTCATCTGTAAGCAGACAGGGGACAGTTTCAGTCTGGGACAGAAGCAATGATGTATGGGTTCTGATCTTGCTCGGCAATTCTCAAGGGCCACACCGATAAGCCTGACTTGGCTTAAGACTCTTTTTCTGTCTCTGTTTATGTATTTCTTCTGCATCTTCTGTTCTTTTTCTCCAGTCTATATATCTATATGTTTCTCTCGCTCCTCTGTCTTTCTCAATTGTACTGTCATATTTCTATATATTTCTTCTTGTCTCTGTATGTCTCTGTCTCTCTGTCCCCTAGCTGTTTCTCTCATTATGTCACACAAGAGGACATAGTCTGGCAGCTGAGGGTCACAGATGTAACGTCATTCACCAGGGTCCCCTGAGGACTCATGAGGTGATCTACTCCCATGTGGGGTGAGATGATAACTTTATTTTGTTGTTGGAAACTCCCTCCCTATTCCTCTGAGGCCTGCAGTCCCAGAGCTCTGGGGATGGGGCTGCCTGGGGTCTACAGGACACATGCAGATTCATGTTTCCCAGAGGTTGGTCCCAGGAGCAAGGTGTTCTGGCCTGAGATGCAGCTCCAGCCTGTGTGGAATAGTAATGGGAGCGTACATGCTTGTGGAATGATCTGCTTGGAGCGGTAGGTGTGGGGCCTGGAGAGGTATGGGTGGGGCCGGAGTTGGGGCAGGAGAGGTCAATAGTACTGGGGTCTGGGGTAGGAGGAGGTAGGGGGCAGCCTGAGAGGTTTGGTCTAGTCTGCATGGGACAGGTGTTGGGCTCAAGGCCTACAGGGTCCAAGAAGTCTGGGCAATGTCATAGAAGGGGGACTGCCATGAGGGTATGATATCCTGGGGGAGGGGGTGAAGCATGCAGCTTAGGGAGGGCTGTGGGGAGGGCATCTCTGCTTCTCCAGGAGCTAGTGGGACTAAGGAATAGGTCTGCAGAAGTGGGTCACCAGGAAACCTTGGGGGTCCCGGTGAGGGAAAGGCCTCCAAGGGACTGGTCTTCTTGGCAATGCAGTAACTCAGAATTCATGACCCCAGGAAGAGAACATTTGAAGGCAGTTCTGGTAGGACATGCTCACACTATAGGGCTGGTGTTCCTTCTCAGACACTGGGGGATTGTGAGCCAAGATGTCTGCGTCCTCATCCTCCAGCTCAGGCCCTTGGTGGCTCACCTTGGAAGCGCTTGGCAGCCGCCTCCCGCAGGGAAAAGAAGATGTCACACATGACGGTGGGACAGCTCACTCCAGACTTGGTGATGACCGTGAAGATGCGATCCACGTACTGCCGCAGGCTCTCCTGTAAGAGTTGGGAATTTAGACCCAGAGTCTCCCTGAGGCCAAGACAGCACCAGAGACATGCCCAGGGACAGGAGAGCCCGGACCTCGGGATGTTTACAAACACTCACTGCAAAGATCCGTATTGAGTGGCTACAGTAATTGGTCCCCTGGGTCCTCTTGTTCCGCATCACAGAACAGACTGAACTTCACTAGGATCCAAGGAACCTGCACTCGTGTTTGCAAGTGTGAACCTAACGAAGTCTAGTCTGTATGAAGGCATAAGAAGACCCTAACATGCAGGAGCCCCTCGAGCAGCCTGACGCACTTCATGTGGAGAGGTTTGTTTGTCCTGAGTTGAGAACCAGTGGAGTTCATGGGGTCAGGTTGTGGGCTCACAAGGTCAGGTCTGGGCCCTCAGGAGACGGTGGGAGCTGATGGAGCCTCTAAGAGGCAGGTGTGTGGAGCGGTGTAGACTGAGGCAAGTGTGTGGATCGGTGTAGACTGAGGCACATGAGTGGAGTGGTGGTAGACAGGAGGTTAATAGACATTTGATGCTGATAGGTCATATGGGCTCAATACTGTACTCAGGGTCAAGAGCCAGACAAGTGGTTTGGGGCCCAGCCATCCCTACCATGCCTGAGATCCTCACTCAGTGTCTACAGGAGGCTGGCTTTGGGAAGTGTCCCAGAACAAAGCAGGTACCTACCATGTTGCTCTCGAGGTTTTCGCCGTCTTTCAACTTCACGGGGTCAATTTCACAGGACTTGTGGCTCTGGCAAATCTGGAAGAGTGTTAAGATGGTGCTGCCCAAGGTGGGAAGACAGAGCTGAAAGGCTTCCCGAGGAAGCTGGCCCTCCTGGAGGCAGCGCCCACAACGGACGCTGGACAGCTACGGGCATGGAGGAGCATCCCAAGGCTTGGGCTGCACTGCAGCTGCCTTGAGGACCAGCCTTGGCCCCACACTGTTGTTGTTTCTTTTTGCTCTTTTTTGGGGGGAGGGGCTGCCACCCAGCTCCCAAATAAATCACTCACAGAGGCTTATTCTTAATTACAAATGTCCGGCCTTAGTTTGGCTTGTTGCTAGTCAGCTTTTCTTAAATTATCCCGTGTATCTTTTGCCTCTGGGCTTTTCCTTTTCTCCTCCTGTAGACCCTTCTTTCTTACTCTGTTGCTGGTTGTGTAGCTGGGTGGTTGGCCCCTGGGTCCTCCTCCTTCTCTGGCTACTTCTTTTTCTGCCTCCCAGATTTCTCCTTTTATTTATCCTCTCTCCTGCCTGGCTATTGGCCGTTCAGCTCTTTATCAGACCATCAGGTGTTTTAGACAGGCAAAGTCACACAGCTTCACAGAGTTAAACAAATGCAACATAAACAAAAGTAACACACCTTAAAATAATATTCTACAACACCACATAGCCCCAAAGAATCCCACAGAGTTCCATGAGGCCTTATGAGACTCCACACAGTAGATAGTTGCCTCTACACAGGCTGCTGGGAGGAACCCATAAACAAGGAAGCCATGCCATGGGCATTTCCCTAAGACTCAATTGCTTGATTTACTCGTGAAGAGATGCCTCAAAACTTCAAGCACATTTGTCCTCTCAAATGTTCCCATGATTCTGCTCATAGGCAAATCAGTGTTCTAGGTTAAATTTTCACACATTGCAGAGAACCCAATTTCACAACCGTCTTCTCAGCAGACATCCACTAGGAGTCATGGCAGGGGTGGAGTTGGGAGCAGGGGTAGTTTGGACACAAAAGGCAGCTGAACCATAGGCAGGGACAGTCCAGGCCTCAGACAGTACAGGTCACAGTTGAGGCCTTAGGAATTGGGAAGGAGTGGCTGAGGAAAATGAGGTTTCTCATGCATGTCCTATCTTTAACAGTGAGGAAATCATTTGTCTGTCTGTCTGTCTATCTATCTATCTATCCATCCATCCCCTATCTACCCATCTACCCATCTATCTATCATCTACCTACCTACCTACCTGCCTATCCATCATCCATCACCTATCTACCCACCTATGTATCCATCATCTATCAATCTATCTATCCATCACCTATCTATCTACCCATCTACCCATCTACCTATCTATCTATCTATCATCTGTCTATCAATCCATCCATCCATCACCTATCTATCTATCTATCTATCTATCTATCTATCTATCTATCATCCACCCATCTACCTATCATCTATCTGTCTTTCTGTCTGTCTGTCTATCTACCCTATCCATCCATCCTAAAGCAAAGAGGATTCTGGAATATATATGAAATGTCCTTTATAAAAGCTAATAAAATGAGGTCCCTGTGGGTTGGTGGGTAGTCCTGTCTCTCGTAGAAGCCCTAGTCACCATGCCAAAGTGGCCAGGGCCATCTCACCTCCTCAATGGTGGGCTTCAGGGTCACATGGAGGTAGTGCATGCCCGCCAGCTTCATCGTCTCATCTATGCACTTAGATGTCAGTGAGTTTCCTCGGAAGATGGTATTGGGGTCCCTGGAAAACAGCATTGGGATGATGTCTGCCTTGAGGCACTAAGAGAGCAAGCCTCCTCTGAGAGCCTGGTCACCAGGTGGGGACATGAATGCTGCCAGGCCTGTTTCCAGACATCTCATGAGGAACTCAATGCCTGGGGCTCTGGGGGAAATACCCCTATCTCAACAAGTTCTGAACTATTGATGTGCAGGGCTGGATGGACCCTGCCTCACCCCTCTATGAAGGGTGCTTTTGCAAAATCTTGGGCTTTTTGCATCAAAGCCTCAGGCTGCGCACAAAGCCAGGCATCAACTGGCTGCTGATCACCACGGCACCTTCACTCTGGTTCATTCTTCATCAAGAGCATCTTGAGACAAGGCTTGCAGTTCCAGGAAGGAGCAGACCCTACCTTTTGACTTAGTAATGGGGCTCAACAGGGAAATCTGGGGCTCATCAGGGTGGACATAGCTAGTCCTTCAAGCCTTGGGGCCCAGGCCACCCCTTCTTTGGAGCTCACCAAGGTGGACAGAGCTGGTCTTTCAAGCCCTAGGGCACAATCCACCCCTCCCCCACCCTCTTTGGACCTTCTCAGAAATGGTGATTTCTGAAAGGACCAATAAGGAAATTTGTTTAAGGGGGTCAGAAACCTGCTTGGCTCCTGAAGACCCCGACACCCTAACTCCCCACCAATGCTGTGTATAGATATGGGTTAGGATGGCTACTTTTGGTGTCTAACCACTGGGTACTTAGGGGCCCGACTGCCCATCAAGGATATGGCTAGGCTTGGAGAGCAGCAAAGTCACGTGGAATGTAAAGAATGGTAGTGGATCTCTGCACAGGGTTGGGGTACCGGGAAAACAGCATGAGGTGGGAAGGGGGCTGGGCATGCAGGGGACGACGGGCAGCAGGGGGCACTTACTGAGTCCTTTTCACCTCGGCACTGGCGATGGCACTGATGAAGGGCACTACCCTGCCGTAGTGTAGCAGGAGCCGTACCAGTGGGATGGCTGCCTCTTGCTTATCTCTGCACACCTCACCCAGGATGTGCGCTGCCGAGGCTGAGACGGGCTGGGCAGGGGGGAAGCGTGAGCAGTGAGCACACGAGGTGGCACCCACCCCCTGCAGCTTGTGCCCCATCCACAGGTCGGTACCTGATGACTCCAGACCTTTACCCTATGGTCATGTGCATGATATGATGGCACAAGGAGGCCACCGTGCAGAGAGCCACTCACTCCGTCTGTGGCTTCCTTCCCACCTACTAAATATCCCTCTTTGCAGAGAAACCCACACCTTATAAAATCCCGTGTTAAAATCTCCAGTGTGACCTTGTTGGCTATACTCTATGAGTGTGGCCTAAGCACCCTCCTACCAAACCCCAAATCCAGCAGCACTGGGGCTGGAAAAGAGAGAAGCTTGAGTAGGTCAGGCTCCGGAAGCTATAACTGGAGAGAGTTAAGTGTCATTTGCACAGCAAAATAGGTATAGGTGTCCCCAAGTATTGGGAACAGGGTAGCGAAGGCTCAATGGGATGCTTTGGATAGGCAGAGCCTGACGGGTGGGTACACAGGGCAGATTTGTGGGGCTGGATTTGGGCCTCCACCAGTAAACATGGCTGACACACACCTCCACATCCGCAGACTTCAGTAACAGGTCACGCAGTGGGCTGTAGTACTCAGAGGAGAAAACATGGTCTTCTGTATAAACGACATTTAACCTCAGCGACCCCAAGTCATCTGGCTTCAGGCTCTTTCCGCCATTGTCCCGGGGCTGGAGGAAATACCTAAGAAGGAAGGGCACAGAGCGGCAGGTAAGGACAGGGTCCTCCCAGAGGCATTCCCAGGGCAGCCTAGTGCCCTGCCCCTGGAGAGTCTGGGCTGTCACACCTGGGTAGGCTCTGAGACAGAGAAAGTCTGTGTCTGAGGAACAGCCTTTGGAGACCCATATATCCTGCAAACTGACCGATCCTGACTGAAGATGCTCGGGAAGAGGTCATCCACAGCCAAGCCAGCCACTGGACTGTGCTGACACGCTCTCCCAGAAGAGGGCCAAAGCTGCTCTTAGTTCTAGAACTTGCTTTTAACTGGACCCTTCTTTGTCGTCAGGCTCCCAGCACCACTGCCCGAAGGTCACCCCTCTCCACCTGCTGGGTATTGCCTACCGTTAGAACAGAAGCCCGGACAGCAAGCTGGGCAAAGGGAGAGCAGGCCATGGTAGGTGGGGGTAAAGGTCAGCACAGTGCAGTGCCCTGCACGGCGGGAAGCCATTTTATATCCCCAGCCCCGTACCTTGAAATGCACACCTACCAGGCTTCGTAAGGGCTGGCATGTCGCAACACTCTGAGAGGGATCCTCAGCTCCCCAAGAAACTCGTCCCCAAACTTCAGGTTGCTGGCATTCCAGAGGTCAACTCTGAAAGAGATGATGAGCAAGTGTCATGCAGGTCTCACCAAGCAGCCCCACCTAGTGGGCAGGGGATGGAGGAAGCCTGCTTCCCAGCGGGGCGAGGAATAAAGGCCTCCAGTTCTCAGAGTGGGTGAAGATTTTACCAAGAGCGGGTGAACCAGGCTGCATTTTGGAGCACAGATTTTGACTCTCAGTGCAACGGACAATGGTGGGCAGACAGGGTACCTGTGTCTGGGAGCCAGTGGGGACCCCCGGCTCAGTCTGGTGGAGGGAACTACGGGGTGTCACTACCCACGGCAGAGCCAAATAGCTGCTCCATTCTTGGCTATGATCTGGGTCCCTTCACCTAGGAGTAACCCAAGGGCCCTAAGCAGGTGTTAGAGATGTGCTAAGGCCGAGAGCCTTGGCTCTGCCCCGGATGTACCATGCTTTGATCTTCGAACATCAAGCAATAGAGGCGTCATCAGGCTGAGCAGCTGCCCACAAGATAAAATAGCCAGCCAGGGCAGATGCTCCACCATGGCTGTACTTCGGAGGGGGATTGGACACTGAGCAACCCTGCTCCTAAAACTTAGGAGTCCTGCCTCTGTCTCCACCAAGCACTAGACTGTGGGGTGTGAACCAGGATCAAGGGGTACCGTGTATCCACCGGAGGGCCTGCAGCTGGGTCCCAAGGAGCCACACACTACAATACAGTCTGCAGCCACGGCAGTGTCCGGTGCTTCTTGGGAGGATGGGCCACTCAATGATGCCCTTTCCCCAAGAGAACGCTCCTTGTTCCCTCAGATTAGGGGCTAAGAAACTGCACCAGAATGAGAGTGGGTTGGGTGCATGGTTCCTGACAGCATTAAACACTCAGCAGAGTTCAGGGCCAGAGAGCTGAAAGTCTCACACAGGCTCTACCAGGCCTTGACTATTAGGCATTGCTATGGAAGAGGATGTTTCAGAAGACTTGGCTGATCTTCCTGTCATCTTTGCCTGTCCTACAGAGCATACCTGTATGACTGAGAGGGAGTATGCTTCACTGAGAACATATGTCTGTGGGAACCAGGAGAGCTGCTGGTGTCTCTCATCCCAGTGCTGAGGCTCCTGCTGGCAAGCTTGGTCACTGGATGACCCCCATGTTCCCCAAACAACTTAGATGGATTTAGGAATCCACAGCGGGAGAATGTGGTGCATGCTAACCTTTACAGAAGACTTGGTTTCTATAGCAACAGAGCAGGAAGACCCATACAGGAGCCACACAGTACCCAGAAAGAATCTGTAACATCAAAGGAGATGGCCTCTACAGGGGTTGTCAGAGCTCAGAAAATAGTCTGGAGGAAGAGATCTGTTGGGTGCCAGCAGGCTTTCCCACGGGGCAGTACCAGTGAGAAGGCAGCCCTCGTGGTTTCTAAAACTGATCCTAGACCTTTGAGGGTAGCAAGTAATGAGACCCCCAAACAGCTGTGGCTGTGACATGCCAGGGATACCGCAATAGTTTGGGGGCTGGGACCTGTTGAAGTGATACATCTCCTAACTTTTGCTATCAACCACTGTGAGCGACTCACCGAATTTCAAGTTTGTCTACGTCCTCCTCCTCAAAGTCAAAGTGTGACTTTTTGCTGTAGCTGCAGGGTCTGGTCACCTGGAGTCGGAAGGGGGTAAATAATGTCAGACACACGTGCCAGGCAGCTTTGCACCCCACAACCCAAGGAAGGACCATGCAACTTGCTTGTAAAAATAGATGCACGCGCACGCAGAGAGAGAGAGAGAGAGAGAGAGAGAGAGAGAGAGAGAGAGAGAGACTGGCTGCAGACCATCTTGACAAAGTGCAGCTCCTTCCTCAGCCCCTGTGAGGAAGAAGGGCCTGTGACCCACAGCTCCAGTGTGGCAGTAAAGGGTTCAGAAGGGACATGCAAGCCTGGGAGAAGTCTGAACGGAAGGAATGATTTACCACTCTTTTCTTCTGATAGTTGAGAATGACTGTAACATAACAGGTAGAGGAGGCCTGATGATGTATCTTGGTGGAATGCTTGTCCACCATGCACAAGGCTCAATCCCTAGCACCATATTAGCATAGCCTTATGACTCATACCTATAACCACAGCACTCAGGAGGTGGAGGCAGGAGGATCAGAAGTTCAAGGTCATCCTCAGCTATATAGTGAGTTCAAAGCCAGCCTGAGACACTCAAGATCCTATCTGAAAATAATCAGGTGCAGGAACTGGAATTCAGGCTCAGGGTAATGGCCAAGGAGCTGGCTCTGCTTTGACCACAGTAGTGTACGATGCTGCCCTCACTCTGGGTCCTTCCCAAGGATCAGAGAGAGGCTTTCTGCTCCAAGCCCTGATCTAGAACTTGATGCTCATGTTCCTTAACTGGATAGTGCTTTAATTTACTGGATAGTGAGGCAATGGTGAACACCCAGGCCACCTGCCTCCCTCCTGAGCACCACACCCGTCAACTGCTTCTCCCAGAAACACACTCATCAGGCCCCGTCATCTTCCTATACCACCCTGTCCTGATGCCCCTTGGTCCCTACTGCCTTCCATCTTCCCACTAAAGATGGTGGTACAGCCCACAGTGAGTCTCAGTGAAGCATGCCCCAGGCAGGCTCCAGGCTTCCCATCACCTTTCTCCCCAGAAAGGAGGATATAAGTTAAGTCTAGGAAGAAATTGATCTGGAAGCTACCTTTTACTAAAGCATGTACCCTGTGAGAGGCTACACAGTCATCGAGGGAGTTCACCTTCTTTCCAAGCCCCACCCCCACCCCCAAGTCTGTCCCCAACTTAAGACAAACAGTGATAAAGAACCCCAGTAAGTCTTCTAAGCTGGGTGTAGCTGCTGAGTCACAGGACTGAAAGACTGACAGCCGCGGTACCTCAAGGCTGGGACCAGGAGGAACAGGGACCCCACCTGTCTTTGGAAGTCAGACAGGCGCCACACAATGTGATTCTCAAGCTTCTCTGGGACACTGAGTTAACCCAATGGGCTGGAGCTCATGTCTTCAGCAAGTAAATTAGACATGCACAGCCCGGAGATGCAGGATCTCCCACAGTAGAAACAGAGTAGGAATGAGGTTGACACCAAAGTCGATATGGTGTCGGAAGAGTCCATCTTCACCCGTACCATACTGTAACAGCCTGGTGGAGCCACTTGAGGTGCCCAGACAAGGACAGACATTGCTGGCTTTGATTTTCAATTCCTACTAAACTTTCACATTTTCTGACCACAAGGCCCCAGTGCCGTACCCCGCTCTGTGACATCTCCACCTACCTGTATGGCAAGGATTTCCTAGCCAGCACAGAGCACTGCTACTCCCCACCACTCCTCCCTGTACCCTCCAGGCTGCAGACTTGCCTTCAGGCCTCTTCCTCCCTGCCTCTACCCTGCCTAGGGTTGGCTCTGAAGACTGTCCATTGCTCTGACTAACTTGATTCCACAGCACCCTTGTCCATGAAGATTTACAGAGCCCCTGCCCCCAGCTCTGACAGTACCAGTCTCAGGTTGGGAGCCCTGCTCAAGCTATGGAAAATTCCACACTTGAGAAGCCCTGCCCTCCTCAGCACCACGGCGAGTCTCTGAGCCACCAGAGCTGGGTGGCTTTTATTTTTTAATGTATTGACTGGGTCTGTGTGTCTGTCTTATAATATGTGCACCCGCATGTGTGCAGGCCAAACGCTGATGTAGGAATTCTTTCCTCAGTCGCTCCCCACCTTTATTTTTTTGAGGCAGGGTCTTTTTCACTGAACCAAAGCTCACTGATTTGGCCAGGCTGGCTGGCCAGTGAGCTTCAGGGATCCACCTGTCGCCTCACCCTAAGAACTGGAATTACAGGTGTGCACTGCCATACCCAAACTTTTAGGTGGGTTCTAGGGTCTGAACTCAGGACTCTTTGCATGCACAGCAAATGCTTTACTGAATCATCTCCCCAAGCCCTAGTTTGTAAATTAAGGTCCCTCTTTAATACCCATTGGTCTGAAAGTTGCTATGCAGACCAGGCTGTCCTTACACTTACGATCTTTCTGCTTCTGACTCTTGAGTGCAGGCGTTAGGTATGTTGGGCCGCCACACTGGTCTACAGCCCATCACAACACCAGGCTATGTGGCACCTACATTTTGCCTTTCCTTCCTGCCTGGTGGCAGGCCCTGAAGATGGGAACTGAGGCCTTGCCTGTCCCCCTAGCCCCCAGAACCTGGTGCTAAAGAATACACAGGAGCCACCGAGGCTGAGCAGGCTCCAGCCTCACCCTTCTTGACTAACCTGCTCTAGTTCTAAGAGGCCCCAGGGTGCTCTGGGCTGAATCATTTCCCCTTTTCGCTCAAACCCTCACGTTTCCGGAGAAATGAGCCTCACCCTGCTTGGGGAAGCTGTGGTGAACAGCCAGGAAAACAAAAGCCCCGAGGCCAAACAAACAACCCAAATGCCAGTCCTGGGGACTGTGACAGCATCAATCTGCCCTTCCAACGTGAGCCAGCTGCTTCAGGAAGAGACACGTG
>CABHPR010115399.1:0-13469 GCA_902168415.1 Peromyscus melanophrys | reverse complement strand
GGGGGTGTGGGGGCTGGTGTCTGAATGTCAGCTGCTTGAAGAGAGGTCCATCGTGCTGGCACTGAGGCCCCGGGAAACCTGAAACAGATCCCACCAGCCACCCCATGAGCACTGGGGGCTCCCGGAGTCTGCCTGTCTCACAGTCTCTCAGGACCTGGGATGGAACCTCCAACCTCCACCCAAACTCTAGGACTCAGCTTAGCCACAGTCTGCTCTTCCAGGCGGAAACCCAGGAATACTGGCTTGTACGGGTTATGAGCCGACACAAGAGGACACCGCACTGAACTAGCACTGCTGTTTTCTCAAAGAGAGACTCAATACCTTACTAAGACCTCAGGGTACCTGCGGCTCTAAATCATTCTGGGATTATTCCTAATTCCAAAGTACCAGTTTGGAGGGCATCAGTGGCTGGCACTCTCCTGATGAACTTGCTACTTACTGTCTGGCCTGAGACTCACTCACTTACTCAATCTCTCTCTCTCTCTCTCTCTCTCTCTCTCTCTCTCTCTCTCTCTCTCTCTCTCTCTCTTTTCTTTGATTTTTTTGAGACAGGGTTTCTCTGTGTAGCTCTGGCCAACCTGAAACTCCCTCTGTACAACCAGGCTGGCCTTGAATTCACAGAGATCCGCCTGCCTCTGCCTCCCGAGTGCTGGGATTAAAGGCGTGCACCATCAGTGCCCAGCATCTGAAACTGTCCCTTGATGCCTAGCACCTTGAATACCACGCCATCAGCTGGACTCCCGAAGGGCTCCAGGCTCCCAGGCCACCTTCATCATGGGGACCCTTCCACCCTCCCTGCTGCCCCTGGAGCTGCCTTCTGGGAGTCCGTCCTTCTCACCTGGAGTGGGGCTGCACTGGGTTGATTCAGGTAGCTCAGCGAGGCTGCCCGCTTCATGTTGCTGCTACAAGGGGAAAGGGGGGAGAGAGCACTGAGGCCAGCCCACTGTCCCTCGTGTATGACACTTCTAGGCCATTTCTTCAGCACCAGGAGAAGCTGCAGGCAAGGCCTTGCTGGCCTGCTTTGTCCTACCTCAACCGTGTCATGTACCTGGAAGGCCGTGGCTCGGTCCCTTGGAGCTTCCTCACCAGGAGTTCACTGCTTCTACGAAGTACATCCCGGATCTTGCCCAGAGAGCCACTCCTCTGCAGGGCGCCACTGCCATCCTATCAGAAAGAGATGGGCAGTGGGGGCAAAAGGGGTTCCGTGTGGCCTGGCTTCCGATTCTAACCCTGCCATTTACTCTGCACATGCCCCCATCCCTGAAGCCCAGCAGCTGAGGACAAGAGCCCCGTCTGTCCAAAGCAGACTCCAGGGACAGACCTAACCGGTGGGGACAGCAGGACCAATACCCTGTACAAACTTGGAGAAAGGCAGCCTCAGAGCTTCTCGGTGCCCACAAGAAGGGACAGGGCAGGGCAGCGGCACTGAGCAGACTTACCCCTGACCACTCCACAGCCACTGACGCGTCTTCACCTCCCTCGAATTTCACACTGTCCCCAGGGCCCTCCTGAGTGGCTCTTCTCCCGTCACCTTCCCCGAGCAGCTCCGCCACCTTGGTCTGACTGATGGGGTCAGTGCCCTGGGAGGACCAGGAGGAGATGCTAGGAAGATGGCTGAGCCGGAAAAGCACCAGCCGCTCTTCCAGAGGACACAGATTCGGTTCCCAGCATCACGGCAGCTCACCATGCCAGTAACTGCAGAGCCAGGGATCCAGGGCCCTTTTCTGGCCTCTCTGAGCACTGCGTGCATGTGCAGATACACATGCAGGCAAAATACCCCCACACATAAAATAATAAAATCTTTAATAGAAAAAGAAGTAGATGGAAGGCACTAAGACTTCATAGTCCTTAAATCTCAGGATGGGGCTTTCGGTCTTTTTCTATCAGCTACCCTCTTTACGATGCCCCTTACACAAATACTGGGCAGTATTTGCTTTGGGTGGTAGTAGTGGGTCCTTACACAGACTTATGTGTAGCTATGTCCCAGAGTGAATGGGCAACTTACTAAGCCAGCTGAGATCCATAACTGGAGGAATTCTGACTTGGGTCTCTCCTCAACCTCACCTGCTTCATCCACACCACCCCGGTCACAGGGAAGAGCTGCATTTCTACAGCTCTGCCCCGTGGAGTGGATCCATGTTGTTTTCTTTTCTATCGTTTGTGCGTATTTGAACACGCTGTTGTAGGGAGCAGTGACTGCCCTCCCTGGTTGTTCCTCACACCATTCTCTCTGAGACAGGCTCTCACTGTACTTAGAGCTTGCCAATTGGCTAGACTGGCTGGCCAGCAAACCCCAGGGAGCCTCTTGTCTCTGCCTCCCCAGCTTAGGTCCTCCTGGTCGTCTCCCCCAACTCCCCCACACTCAACTTCATTACTGTTGTGTGTGACGGGAAGAGACACACACACTGCTACAGCATGAGGTCAGAGGGCACTCTGGAGGGACTCCTCTCCTTCCACTTGTACATGGGCTCCAGAGACTGAACTCAGCTCATCAGGACTGTGCGGCAAGCACCTTTACCCACTGGGCCAACTTACCAGGCCTGGGGTTTTTGTTTGTTTTTTCAAGACAGGGTTTCTCTGTGTAGCTTCCAGCCTGTCCTGGGACTCACTCTGTAGCCCAGGCTGGCCTCGAACTCACAGAGATCCGCCTGCCTCTGCCTCCTGAGTGCTGGGATTAAAGGCATGTTGTAGCTGAAGCTAGCCTATAATTCATCATGTAGCCCAGGCTAGCCTCAAACTCACAGTAATAATTCCGCCTCAGCCTCCTGAATACTGGAATTACAAGCACAAGCCACTACACCAGCTGTGAAAGGAATCTTGACTCTGTACCATGACACAAAGGGCAAGAAAGTTCTTAAAAACCACCACAGCTACAGGACCGCCCCACCCTCTCAGCACATGCACAAAAGCCCCAGCAGTCCCTTGTCCCCAGGCCCACCCTTCCTGGCCCTCCCACTCTGGACTCTTATTTTGGTTTGAGACAGGGTCTCTCTCTCTCTCTCTCTCTCTCTCTCTCTCTCTCTCTCTCTCTCTAGGCAGGACAAGGAGGAGAGAATTCTGGGAAGTGGAAGGCTGAGCGGGAGACACTGCCAGCCGCCACCATGACAAGCAGCATGTGAAGATGCCGGTAAGCCACGAGCCACGTGGCAAGGTATAGATTTATAGAAATGGATTAATTTAAGATGTAAGAACTAGATAGCTAGAAGCCTGAGCCATTAGGCCAAACAGTTTAAACAATATAAGTCTCTGTGTTTACTTGGGTCTGAGCGGCTGTGGGACTGGCGGGTGGCAGAGATTTGTCCTGACTGTGGGCCAGGCAGGAAAACTCTAACTACATCTCTCTCTCTCTCTCTCTCTCTCTCTCTCTCTCTCTCTCTCTCTCTCTCTCTCTTTTAAGATTTATTTATTGGCTAGGTGTGGTGGTGCATACCTTTAACCCCAGCACTTGGAAAACAGAGGCAGGCAAACAGATCTTTGAGTTCAAGGCCAATCTGAACTACAGAGTGAGTTCCAGGATAGCCAGGGCTACACAGAGAAACCCTGTCTCAGGGGAAAAAAAGATATATTCATCTTATTTTATGTGTATATGTGTCTGCCTGAGTGATGTATGTGCATCACATGCATGCATGCTGTTACCCATGGAGGCCATAAGATGGCATTGGATCCTCTGGAACTTGAGTTACAGGCAGTTGTGAGCTGCTTGATGTGGGTGCTGGGGACTGAACCTGGGTCCTGTGTAACATCAGCAAGTGCTCACAATTGCTGTTATCCATCCCTGATACAGGATCTTCCTAAGTGACCATGGCCAGCCTGGAACTCCCTCCTTCTTCAGTCTCCCAGGTGCCGAGATTACAGAGAGGCACCAATGCCCTGTGCTGTGGGGCTTCTGACCTGCTTCCGGGAACGCAGGGCACATTCCTCCAAGGTCTCAGCTGCCTCCAGCTTTCCCTGGCGCCTGTACAGAGCCCCTAGGTTTCTCAGGGTAGTGTTCACTGTGGGGCTGCAGGGAGATGAGAGAAGGCAGGGAGAAGGATTCAGAAATGGAGAACATAGCCCCACAGCAGAGCGCTTGCCAAGCATACACAGGCCCTGCATAAACCCTAAGCATCACAAAGACAAGGGAACAGAAAGGGGCAGGGAGGGGGCGGAGGAGAGGCTGAGAGACAGAGGAGTACCCCAGACCGCTGACCCCAGGCAGCTCACCTGCTCACTTTGTGAGAGACAGAGGAGCACCCCAGACCGCTGACCCCTCCTGCTGACCCCGGGCAGCTCACCTGCTCACTTTGCAGGCCTTGTACCACCCTCCATACTCGGCATAGGGTGTGCCGCTCTCACGGTGCCGGCTCTGGGGACGAAAGCACAAAGATGCTGGCAAGAGGTGGGCGCAGGGCTAAGGTGCAGACTGCGGTGGGAAAGGCGCTGTACACTGAGGGCTGGGGCGAGAAGTCAGTAGCTAGACTGACAGAGGATCAAGCCAGAGATGCTGGTAGCCTCCAGCTCCCCAGGCTGGGTCCCCACTCACCTTGCTCATTTCTTCCCGCTCCTCAGCATGCATCCAGATAGGCTTGTGGTCATCTGAGGATGATACATTGAGTGAAGAGGTAAGAGAACAGATCTGGACACTATGTGGGGAGCCAGAACCCACAGGCCAATGGGGCTAGGCTGACAAGGTCTGGCTGTCCCAACCAACCCATGTGTGGCCCCCTTCCCAGACCTTACCACTCACCATCCACAGATCCAAACTCCTGCACATGGGCACGGGTCAGGATCTCTTTGTACAGAGTCTCAGCCTCCAAGTACTTGCCCTGCTTTAGGTAACAGGAAGCCTAGAGACAGAGAACAGAAACACAGGAGCAAGAGGCGGAAGGGAGCAGGTCTCAGCCAGACTTCTTGGTGTCTGTCCCTGAGACCCTCCTCATTCATCCTGCTATAGCTGAGGGTTAGTTACTCCCATCCAACTCCTGGTAGGATCCGGAACCTCTGGCAGTACAGTGAAGCAGCCCTAGAGAGGCACAAAGTTGGCAAAGGAATGTGCCCCATTCTTATGCTTTCTGAGTCCAGGATCCACGTGGGAGGCTTTTCCCTCCCCCTTCCCACCCTCCTGGCTCTTCCTTCCTTACCAGGTTGTTCTTGGTCCGAGCTACGTTAGGGTTGTCTGGCCCTAGCTGGCTCTCATAGATGGCTAGCGCCCGCTGGTAATAACGTTCCACCGCCTCGTACTTGCCCTGGTTTTGACACAGGAGGGCCAAGTTGTTCAGCTGCTTTGCCACATCCGGGTGGTCGGTGCCCAGGACCTGAGAAAGAGCAAAAGAACAAATGACTACGATTACGTGTGTGCATGCATGAGGAGCAGAAGGAAAAGAAGGAAGAAGATAGTCAGAGAGGACGGGGTGAAGGGCTAGGGAGGACGGGGAAGAGGGCGGGCACCTTTTCTCGGATCTCCAGTGCCCGCTGGCACAATGGCTCTGCCTCCTTGTATTTGCCTCTTTTGCCATAGAGCACAGCCAGATTGTTGAGCGTGGCAGCCACCTGCAAAGGAAGGCCAACGCCATCACACACCAGCGCTGCAAGTGAATCCCCAGTTCTCCATGCAGCAGAGCCCAAGGCAACAAGAGACACAGACTCCACACAGGAAAACGCTTGCTGCCAAGCCTGCAGACCTAAACTCACGGGGGACGGAAGGACCAACTCCAGTGAGCTGGCTGTCCTCTGACCTCTGGATCCACCCCTCTCTCTCCCCTTTAAAAAGGACACAGTCTACCACAGAGCCAGAGGCTGGGAAGGGGGAAACTACAAACAGAATGCCTGAAGCTCTATGAGGGTGAGGGTATCGCCCTCTAGAGGGATTTCTAAACATTTCTAGAGGTGATTTCTGGCTGCAGTACAGTGCTATTCGCAAAGGGAGGCCGGGAAAGCTGTGGATAGTGTGTGTGTGTGTGTGTGTGTGTGTGTGTGTGTGTGTGTGTGTGTGTTGTATGGCTCTGGCGACTTAGGAATGCCCTGCTGGCCCAGTGAGCACGGGGCAGAAGGAGGTCAAGATCGCAGGGCTGCTGAGATGGGGCATCCCCGCCTAGCTAATGTGCATCACAGGGAACTGCTCTCACAAGGCCACCTCATTTCCAAAGACATTATTGCTCATTTTCTCAACTATGACAACCCATCAAACGCTTAGCATTATGTCCTTACTAGAGGCTATTTCTAGAACTTTCTCCTTTTAAAAAGCTCTTAATGAGGGGCTGGAGAGTTGGCTCAGAGGTTAAGAGCACTGGCTGCTCTTCCAGAGGTCCTGAGTTCAATTCCCAGCAACCACATAGTGGCTCACAACCACCTGTAATGAGATCTGGCGCCCTCTTCTGGCCTGCAGGAACACATGCAGGCACAGTAAATAAATCTTAAAAATAAAATTTAAAAAAGCTCTTCCTGAATGAAGTGTTTGTGTGTCTATATGTGGGACTGTCCATGGGAATGCAGGTACTGGTGGAGACCGGAGGTGCCAGATGCCGACTGCTGTAAGCCACCTGACGTGGGTGCTGGGAACTGAATTCCGGTCCTCTGCAAGAGCAGTACACTCTCTTAACTGCTGAGCCATCTCTCCAGCCCCCAACTCTTCCTTTTCAAAAAAAAAAATTTTTTTTCTGGTTTTTCGAGACAGGGTTTCTCTGTGTAGCTTTGCGCCTTTCCTGGATCTCACTCTGTAGCCCAGGCTGGCCTCGAACTCACAGAGATCCGCCTGGCTCTGCCTCTCGAGCGCTGGGACTAAAGGCGTGCGCCGCCTGGCTGGCTTCCACTTTTTTCTTACCACTTCTATGATAAACCCAACATCAGATTATTTTGTTACTTCTTCTAGCATAGTTGTGCTCAGCTGTTTAGTCTGCATTGTATTGTATGTATTATGTAAGTAAAAATTATGCTCCGTCTCTTATTCATTGGAGTCACTTTTTAGTCCTGTTACCTTTTTGGGGGAAATCATATGTACAGGTAGGATATTTTAATTGTAAATTAAATTTCAAGAAAAACCATTTGTCATAAAAAGAGAGTCAAAGGTCTAGGGGTATTGACTCCCGGAGTCAAAGTTCAGTAGTAGGCTGCTTCTCTAACCTCAGCAAGGCCCTAGGTTCAAGCCCTAGTTCCTACAGAAAAATGAGGGGAAGGGGGCCAAGAGAAGGAGCAAGAAGGATAAATGTGGTCAGAGTATGTTATATACGAGCATGAAATGTACTAACTAGGGACTAGAGCGATGACTCGGAGGTTAAGTGTAATGGCTGCTCTTCCAGAGGACCTACATTTGATTCCGGGCACCCAGATGTAGGATCTGACACCTCCTTCTGGCCTCACAGGTACTACACACACATGGTGCACAAATATACACACAAAATTAAAATAGAAGAAAAGGGGTTGTTTGAAAGAAACTGTCATAATTAAACCTGTTATTTTGTACAATTCCTAAACACTAATACAAAATGTAAGTAACAAAAAAGGAGTCACTGGGTCTCAGAGAACTGAGAAGCACTGAGTTCGCTGAACAGAGCCTGAAGGTTCTCAAGCCTCCTTTATAAGCAGCTGTAGTGAGTGGACTGAGTTGCAGAACACAGGGCTAAGAGACCAAGACAAGAGAGTGAGTGGGCCAGAAATACTGACGGCTGGGTGGTCCCGGCCCAGGGTGCTCTCCCGGATGCTGAGGGCATCATTCAGCAGGTGGGCAGCCTCCTTGTACTTATTCTGGTCCCTGGAAAGCAGCAAAAATGATGAGTGTTAGCACACACTCTGCCCCCAGTCCATCTCCCCTCCCTTCCTTTGAAAGGATTGGGGTACACTTAGAGATCAGGGACTCCCCTGAAGTCAAGAAGCCTGTTGGTGCAGGAATAAAGCTTCATGACACACATCAGGCTGCAGATCACCGCCATCCCCAGAGAAAGCCACAAGCTGAATCTCTCTCTCTCTCTCTCTCTCTCTCTCTCTCTCTCTCTCTCTCTCTCTCACTCTCTCTCGCTCTCTCTCTCTCTCTCTCTCTCTCTCTCTCTCTCTCTCTCTCTCTCTCACACACACACACACACACACACACACACACACACACACACACAGTCTCCAGAGAGGCCAGAGAAACAAAGAGCCGGAGGGGTGAGTGTTCTCTGAGGCCAAGGGTTTGGGATTGGAGAAAGTGAGGGTTCTAGTATGGGGGACACACCCTTGCAGGATCGTCCAGCACAGAGGAGAGGAGGCAAGATGTGAGCTGTCATAGAAATGGAGGAGAGTAGTGCTCACCGATACACCAAAGCCAGGATGTTGAGCATGGTAGCCACATCAGGGTGACCTCGGCCAGATGTGCGCTCCAGGTCCTCTAGCGCCTGCTTGCAGAGTGGCACAGCCACCTCATAGCGACCCTGAGCGGCATACTGGATGACCAGGTTGTGCAGGGTCCGCAACCTTGCTGGGATCTCATATCCGCCCTGCTGGGCTGCTGTAGCACCCTGGCCACGGGACACTAACTCATCACAGAAAAAAAAGCAGGGCATTTCCTCAGAGGACTCCTCCTTTTCCTTTACTGCCCCCCTACGCGACCCCCCCCCTTGTCTCTATGCTGGCTCCCACCAGGCTCTCAAAGGAGACTGGACACCACTGTTCTTTTACCCACACCCTTGCACTTGTGGGTCACAATCCAATTTATTCTCTCAGGAAGTCACTCACCTAACATTTACTCAAAAAGCATGCGCTAGGGGTACCCAGCAAAGCCAAATCACGAAAGGCTCGGGGACCCCGCGCAGCTCCAGCCCAGGGTTATTCTCCACTAGACTGAGAACTGACCAGTGGACCCAGCACCTCTTCCATCTTGGTATTCCTAGTGCACGACACTTACTAAATACTGATGGGCACGGAGGAGGGAGGAGCTGTAGACCTAGCCTGGGACCCACCCAGTCCCCAAAGGAAGTGGAGAACTTGTCTGTGAATGTGGAGACCCTATCAGAGTGGGCCACAGCTGGAAGCAGCTTCCGGCTGCCCCTCATCACCCTCCAGCCCCAAAGGTAGACTCACAGCCATTGCTGGACTCTTCCTCCTCCTCGTTGGGGAAGAGGTCATCCAGGGAATCCTTGGTGGCATCTCCTTCCTTCTCCTCCTGGAAGAGAAGGGACAGCATGCCAGACCCCAATGGTTCCTCTAAGCCACAAAGTCATCAAGCGAAGGGGCAAAAAGAGACTCTGTCCCGGCCTCTGCCCCTGGAAAAGCGGCTGAACCAACCAAGCACGGGCCTCTTAGATGGAAAACCCAGGGATGTCTTAGACAAAGGCTCATGACTCTGCTTCTCACCCACAAAGTTCTCTTCCTAGCACCCTTATTCTCAGCCTCCCTCTCTCTAACACTCACTTCTGGTGATTATAGCCTTGTGCCGATCCCTGTGCATTTACGCTGATTATACGTCTCTCCTGAGGGGAGGGAGTATGTCTGCTCTTACTGACACGTACCCAAAGTGTCTAGCTCAACCTTGGGCTCACCATCTCCCTTTGCTTAGTGTGGGCTTAGGGCCTGGCCCTTACTATCTGACACACTTCCATAATGGAAATGTGCTTTTCTCCATCAGGGATGGCGACCTTACATGGAGACTTCAAACTCTCCTAACAGGCTCGCCAGTGTGTCCCAGGCAAATTATCTCTTCACCGTCCCTGTGAATTCCCCTCCAGTCAAGAAAACTCCTCTTTCCCCACAAAATCCAGCATAACTCTTAACCCATTTACGTGAACCTGCCACCATAACCGCTACCCAAGCCTGAACCCCACCTCCTGTCTGAACCCTTCTGACCATGCCAGCCCTCAGAGACCTATCTCTGTGGAAGTCCCTTTGTGGGACTGGCCACATCCAGACTGCGCACTTGCTGCTTGTCCAGTCACATCGTGTCCTCAAGTACGAGCCCAGCTCTCCACAGACGATATAAGCCTGAGAAGACAGGTGCCTTTTCATAGATCTCCTCCTCTGCACTCATAAGGCCCGGGGTACATAAACACCTGTTCAGTGGGGGCTGAACCACGCACGGTTTGAGAGAAAATTGTAAGGGAATCTCCTTCATAAAGTGGGCTATGCTTTCCCTAACTGTAGCCCTTAGAATCCTGGGTCTGAGTTGTCTGACTGTTTATCTTGCTCCACATACTGTTAACTGGGAGAACAAGAACTTCCGCCCCACTCTCTAGGGGAGTACACATTTAATTAAATGACAGCTATCAAGGCTGAAAATAAGTCTTCCAAGTGGGAGCACGCTAGGCACTGAAATTTCCTGTGGGATGATGAGGACGTTGCCATGCCTGTGGTCCTGGCAAACCCTGGTTGTGCAGCTCACCATGCTGTGCCCATCTTCATCATACTGGCGCAGCTGCCTCAAGAACTCCAGGTGTTTTTTTTCCTCCTCGAGCTGCGCCACGGCCTGCTCACTGCGCTGCAGCCGCTGCTGAGTGCCTGCCAGCTCATCCCGGAGCCACTGGTTCTCCTGGCACAGCCGGCGGACTTGAGCCCGCAGCTTCTGCTTCTCCGACTCCACTGTGCTCAGGTGGCTGGCCAGAGCCAGCATCACCTAGGTGGGGACATCACATGAGCTACAGTCTTCTGGATAAGAGCATCCAGGGGACTTCTGAGAGACGGCCATCTGGGAGAGGCATCCAGGAAGCAACAAGCAGGAGTGAGTGGTAACAGCTCTACCATCAAAAGACACTTGGAGGGGCTGGAGCAGTGGTCCTCAACCTCCCTGATGCTGCGACCCTTTAATACAGGTCCTTATGTTGTGGGGACCCCCAACATAAAATTATTTTGTTGCTACTTCTTAACTGTAATTTTGCTACTGTTATGAATTGTAATGTAAATATCTGATATACAGCACATCTGATATGTACAGGAGTTTCACAACCACTGTGAAAAGGTTTTCTGACCCCAAAACGGATCACGATCCACAGGTTAAGAACCACTGGGCTGGAGAGCTGGCTCAGTGATTAAGAGCACTGGCTGCTCTTCCAGAGGACCCAGGTTCAATTCCCAGCACCCAACATGGTAGCTTACAACCACCTATAACTCCAGCCCCAGAGGATCCAATAGCCTCTTCTGGCCTCTATGGGTACCAGGCACACACGTAGTATACAGACAGACATGTAGACAAAACAGCTATATACATAAAATAAATGGATTAAGTTTTAAAAAGATACTCTGAACCCCATTTTCACCACCTCCACTGTTTGCATTCATCAGATGCAAACCACAGTTCCCACCCAGATCACCACAGCCTCTCCCTGGTCTCTCTAGTTTCTGCCCTTACCCTCTCCTCTGCTCTCAGTCCAGAAGGCAGAGGATCTCAGACTGAGTCCATCACTCCTTAGAACATCTCAATAGCTCCCATCTCTCTCAACGGAAAAGCAAAGACCCTAGGACAGCCTACCAGCTCCGCATGATCCAGCCCCATCTCCAAAGGCACCCCTCCTCCTCCTCCTCAATTTCCTACTCTGTCTCCCCTCACTCAACATCCACTCTGCAGAAAGTCACACCAGCCCGCCCCTTGCTAACCGCTAAACTCGCTAGCCAGACTCAAAGGAAGGCCTTCGCACTTACCCTGCCTGCTTGGGACCCTGCTTCTTCCGGTGCTTGCTCCCTCACCCTCAGATCTTTGCTCAAATGCCACCCTTCGAGTGAGGTCTTTTGTGTCCACTCTATATGAAGCTGCATCCTCCCTTCCTCCTTCTCTCCTCCATTTCATCTTGCTGTCTTTAGCAGTTATCACAGTAAAGATTTACTTATTTACCTGTGCCCTGTCTCTCCCAGCTGTAATATCAGCTCCAAGACGGCAAAGAATTGTACTATTGTGTTCTGTGATGTGCCACCAGCATTCCAAAGAGGTGGCACACAGTAGGCACTTAATAAATACTTAATGAATGAACAAATCCAAGTTTCGAGGACAAGGTGACCCCCCCTTGCCTCAGGTGACTGACCCTCTCTGGGCTCTGGACCACCTGGCATCACCCTGACTCTTACCTGGGCCTCACTCAGTCCCAGTTCAATGTTCTCCATAGACCGCCGCAGCTGCCGGGCCTTCTCATGTACCAGCCCTTCCTCATGGCCTCCCTGTTGTAGACACTCAATGGTGTGGGACAAGCTCTGCAGCACAGCCTGATGTTCACTGTGTAGGGCCTCCAGCCCTTGGCTCACCAACCTGGTGCTGCCCAGGATCTCCTCCTGGCTGAGCCGGTGTCCTGCAGGCTCATCCCGCTGCCCCAACACCAGGCCTGACATCCTGGCTGGGAGGACTTGCCTGGCCTAGGGAGAAACCACAGAGCTCAGCTGGTAAAGACGAGAGACACTCTGTTGGAAAGTGTCGGGGATCCAAGTGAAGGGAAGAGTTTGGGAGATCCTGTCTGTGGCTGGGCTGACGGAAGAGAATGAGTAAGGATTCTATAGCACCAACCATAAAAACTAAGGTGAGAGATTAACTTGAATAAAGAGCTGTAGAACGAACAGGTGTGCTTCGAGCTCCAGGAATTTAGGATTTAGCGACTGGAGAGAGAGCATGGGTTAGGACAGAGAAGCCAGGATCCGAGGCATTCCAAGGATCATAGAGGGCATTGGGAAAACTGCAAAAGGAGCAGGGTTAAAGAGAACAGAATCTGCAGAAAACAGTGCTCCAATAAAGGGGCAGGACCCAAGGTTAGGGAAGGGGGTGGAGGGACGACGATGACACTGAAGCCCTCATTACAGGGCTCCGGAAGGTTGAGGGTCTTCAGGCTGTGGCAGCAAAGGACCCAAACCCATCATCTCCCAACCTGGTTAGCTCCTTTCCAACTAACCTTCAGGCCTCACTTGCCACCCCCCAGGCTTCGGACTGTCTTCCTACTTTCACAAAACTCATCTTTGAAGTCTCCTTACCTGCGTACAGAGCAGAGCCCTTGGCTTCAGGCAGCTCCCAGGCCTGAGCCCGGAAGAAACTCTGAACTGTAGCTAAGGATTTAGAAAGATCTGCACTGCCCAAAGTCCAGAAGTCCGGCAGCCCCACCCCTCCTCTCTCACCACTTCACAGCCACCCAGGACAAACACCCTCCCTCCTTCTGCCTATCGGTTCTTCAGAGACCAGGACTAATGTCCTTTCTTCCGTAACTCAGTCTCCTCATTGCAGGTCTGAGGAGTTACTCTCTCCCAATAAGGGAATGCAAGACTGATTTAATCTGGGACCTGCGGCCAGGGGTGTGCCTGTGAACGGCTGAGCAGGGAGACCTGGTTAGGATTCCCACCTGGAATAATGCAATAGCCTCCTTTCACAGCTTTGTCTGTCATGATCACCTAACCGGTACCTTAGGGTGCCTCTCAAGCGCCTGATGGCTCAGGAAAGCATAGCAGATCGGATGAGCTGTGGGGTCACAGGGAAAGGCGCTGGGCGGGCTACCCTGGCCTGGGGCTGCAATTCAGGAGTGTCTGCGGTTGCTAACTTGCGCTGAGGCCCCAGGTTGAGCAGA
>CABHPR010115398.1:0-23841 GCA_902168415.1 Peromyscus melanophrys | reverse complement strand
GAAACAACCTCCTTAGCTAACTCAACATGAAATTGATAGCCATACAGAAAAAGTAAATAACTGAATTTGAGCATAGTATTCTGACTGTGCACTTGTGCTAGAATCTAGCCATAGAATAAGAAAACAAAAAAAGCACAGAAAAATCTCAAGCTGAGTAGACTTATTGTTAGTGGCAATGTTTGTATTGAAACTTTAGGACAGTTTAGTTGTAGTACATAGTTAAAAAAAAAAAAAAGTAGCCATACAGATGTTGCACGGTTTTCACTGTAGGGGAAAAGAAATAGAAATATGTAACTCAGAAGCCAAGACAAAACCCGTGTAATGTTAAATTTGAGTCAGTATTAAATGAATGCCCAGCAGCGTGTGCACGCATCTTATTTTCTAAACATTTTCTCCACTTAAAGGAACCATGACTCCAGATATGGGGCCAGGTTGTTTCAAACCCTTTGGGAGCCACCTTGGAGTTTCTGCCTGTCAGATATGGCACCAACTGAATATTTGAAAGAGTAATGATGGTGATCCAAATAAGCATAGTTTCTCAAGAATAAAGAAAGAATAAGATTGCTGATTTTTCTCTGCTCACTCACAAATTAGAAGATCAGGGTAACAAAGGTGAAACTATATTCCAAGGAGACAAAGTGGAAAATCACTGGGACTCAAGTCAGGGGGTTAGCTAATATGCATGGATAAAGAATAAGATAACGCCGAGAAGTAGGAAGCCGTCCAAAACTCCAGCCCTGGCTCCCTGCATGGGTGGAGGATGGGGAGAGGGGCTGGGAGGGGTCAGGAGGAAGGGAAGCAGCAATCACGTGGCCAGATCGGATTTGGGTGGCCATCATGAGAACAGAGGAGCGGTGGTGGCCACGGGAGAAACCCATGATTGACAGCACAGTTCTCACAAGCGTTAATTCCAGGGCAGGAATTTGGTCTGAGGTGAGTCCCCTCTCACTGCTGCCTTAGCACTAAGGAGCCATCTCCTCACTCCCCGTATCCTGGAGCGTTGTGATCAGGAGCTACCTTCAAAGGGGGTCTATTGTCTGAGCAACTCTGGAGATCAGAAAATACAGGCAGGTGACCAGTCAGGGTGCCTGGGAACACTCTGCCATAGTGACTGTCCAGGAGAAAAGCCTGTAAGGAGAGGGGATGACAGATCCACTGAGAACTTTCGGTAACCCGGAGCCTGGGCTGTGGAAGGCACGGCGATCAGAAGTCCTGCCCCCTTGTGGCGAGGACTATGACCTGTAGCTTGAGGTTGTCAGCGGAGACTGAGACCTCCAAGCCTGCAGTGGCAGGTTTCTGATAAACCAAGGCAGGCTGATTGCCCTCCCATTCAGACAGCAGTCCGTGCTCCGTTTGCTCTCCACTCTCAAGTAAACTAGGTGAACTTTGCCAACTCGTGATTTTCAGACTGAGGCTCTCTGGAATGAATGGGAACCTGCCCAATCTATAGG
Organism: Peromyscus melanophrys; assembly: GCA_902168415.1. Lineage (NCBI taxonomy): Eukaryota > Metazoa > Chordata > Mammalia > Rodentia > Cricetidae > Peromyscus > Peromyscus melanophrys. The sequence goes on along the minus strand of CABHPR010115398.1, from coordinate 22,390 downwards.
ATGTAGAGATCAGCGTGGGGTGCAAAGGCCCCATAAACACAAAGGAAGAAAGCCTCTAGACTTTAGAGTCTAGAGTAAACACAGCCCTTGCAGATGAGATGCCCTTGACTGGCCTCATCTAAGGCCAGCAAGCTTAGCGGGAGCAAATTCAAACCCACTGCCCTCCCCACATAGCCCTGGAAAAGCGCTGTCTCCCTTTTTATTGTCCTTTCATTTAAAGCTATTATTTATTATTTTGAATTTTAATTTTTATTCCTCTTCTAATTTTATCTGCTTCTTTTGTATTTGAGTTTTAAATCTCTTGTTATCTTTCTCACATCTTTTCAATCTTAACACGTTGTCTTTTCTCTCTTTTTAAAATTTTTAAAAATTAAAAATATGATTACATTATTATTCAGGCAAATAGAACCATCTGATTCTGGACAGAGGTATCAAAAACATATATTGGAAAAAAAATGTAGCCTTAAACATTTTTACTGGGAAAACTGGATATCCACATGCAGAAGGAAAGCAGAAATCTATATCTTGTCTTACAAACACAAAAATGAAACTCAAAATGTTATCTATTCTCTTTCTCCATTACCATCCTATCTCTTTTCTCTGTTCAGACGGATTAAAAATTAGCTACTCTATAAAAGTTACCACCCTGAAGTAAATGTAAAGCCAATACATTCAACAACTGCATTCCGTAATAACCGTGGGGAGGGGTCCATGTGAGTCAGAACTTGGAATTTTGTTTTAAACGTTCCGCTCTTTTTATACTCAAAGCCAATGCCCAACTTCTTTGAAATAGCAATAATAAATTTCTGAAGATATCAGCATAAGGCAGAGTTCTCTGAAGAAGCTGTATCTGTGTGAAGTATCCCAGACTCTTCTCCTTGGATGAGCCAAATATTGTGATTATGGAGGGATGTAAGATCAAGAGCCAGAATTTTCTCGGACCGTCTCGGGCTTTTTGTGTAAGCAGCCACTTACTTTTAATAATGGAATCTGAGTTGATGCCCTCAGACTGTGTTGTTTGTGTTATCACAAAGCTAAGGAACAGTAAGATAACATACAAAACCTACAAAGAAAGATTTCCTCATTTTTCTATGTCTGACTATCTGTTGAATATGTTGCTTATGACTAATGTAGTTGTTGCATATATTGGCTTATGGCTTTCTTTGTCCCTTGCCTGCAAACCTTCATGTAACTGCTTTTGCTTAGGAAGGCATTATTTAGGGTAAACCTGAATCCATGCTACTGAGCTATAATCAGTCACCATTGCTAGCTTAGAATAAACGACTTCCTTTAAAGCAGAGCTGTAACTTTTAGAGAATAGTTAATTTTTAACCCTTATGCATGGGATAAAGGGTTAGGTAAACATAAGGTTAGATTTTCAGTTGGACAGAACATAGTTTAAATAGTAGCCTGTACCAGCAGGAATTGAGTCAGTGTGAGCAGAATGCACGTTGCACTTCTGAGCTGCTTCAAAAACAGTGATGGGTTTTGTTTGCTCTTTCACCCAAGAGTACGTGTGTCCTAGAAACAACGTTTTTCTAGTCATAAAAATTGCCTTTTAAATAAATTTGTTTGTTGCAGTCTATAGCCTATTTTCTTGGAGAGTTCGAATTCCTGTTAGCACAGTAAAGACGCCAGAGCCCCTCCCTGAAGCGTTGTGCCTGGCTTTGCTTTTTTCTACTTTCAGGGATTATCATAACCCGCTCTTTCCTTCATCACTCCCGTGGACTAGCTTGAGCAAACGCATGTGGAAGCACTCTGTTCTAAAGGACCACTCGCTTGCATGGTTGACCAAGATAAGAAGTCATCAAACTGGAAAGTCAGCGTCATTATTAGAATTACAAAATCCAAGGTTTGTAATCCAGAACTATTCTCACATCCCATTCTGAAAAACAAACCACTCTATTCAATAACAAGTCTTTTATCTTTTATATATCAGAATTATTTGAGAGCCTATAAACAGTACTGTTTTCTCCCCTCCGCAGCAGAGAGCAAATGTTCTTGTAGACTGATGTGGCACTCACCTCAGGAGTGGCAGGGAATAGCTGCTCTTGGATAACGTGCGTTCCTGCAGTCAGCACTTGCTGATAGGCAGTGTAGTCACACTCCAGTTCTATTTATATGGTAGCTCAGATTAAGCAACGTAGGTGACAGTAACTGAGGAATGAAGCTATGCAAATAGAGCTATCTGAATGGATTAGAATGTGTGGGCGTGTAGCTTTTTCCTACAGGCAAATCCCAACAGAGCAGTACGTTCAGAGTTATACTTAAGTACTAATTTTTTTCTAAAAAAACATAATCTTTAAAACAGATGCCCAGTGGTGCCTTTTCTGGAATATATACAAGGGAACAGGTTGTCTCTTCTGTAGAAAGTTGGGTTTTCTTTTTCTAGGTAAATTTTTTTTTTCTGACTGTAAAAATGATATGTGTGTCCTTAGGAATAAATTTTTTTAAAAAAGTATCAATGTTATCAATTTTTTTCCTCAGTGTGGAAATGTTACACATGCATCTACTTTCAATTAGAAAATAGAATCATACTGCAAATATTTTGTGAACCACCTTTTTGCTCTCTGAAATTAACACTGTACCCTGGGTGTTTCCTGCTTTCAATCATATACATCGATCTCTCACCAATCCCTTCTTGATTCACAACACATTGGCTGCTTTCAGGCTTTTCTGTTTGCCTAACATTAGTGTTCCAGCTGAAGGGGGAGGGGGGACATTGCATGATTCTTAGAAAACTTTGAAATTCATTGGTAGCATACGTTTCATAAAAGTAGAATTTACTGGCTCAAGGGGTGAGGCATTTATTTACTTATGTATTTATTTGCAGTTATTCCCATTGCAAAACATTCAGTGTGTTTTGTGAGCATAATTTTCTTAATATGTAAAATCCCAAAGGAAAAGAGAGGAAAGACCAGTTTAATGGCCAATAAAAATGCTCGGGACAAAAAGTAGTGAGAAAAAAAAACAACAACCCAGGGTCATGTTAGTAGGACAATACAAAATGCATGAAGCTGAATGCAGCCAACCCACACACTTCACAGAGTCCTTGGGTGTCAGTATGAGGAACTCCATAGCTCCAAGTCTTAAAACAAACCAAAAAAGGGCAAACTGTAATCCGTTCTAAAGTGCGAATGTGTAGTGTGGCCTCCTTGGCTTTTAGAAAGTTACATTTAATAAATATTGCATTCTCACATTTTAGGCTAAGGACTGTCAGCATGAGCCCTTGGGACACAATGTGAAATTTTCTTTTCCCTTTGTTGTATTTTCTACATCTGGTCAACCAGCAAATCCTTTCCTGGAACACCTATGTTCTCTTAGGTGTCTGGTGACCCCCTTTACTGATCAAAGGCGTTGACATATTGTCAGAATGTTAATCTGAGTGCTGACCTTTCTTTTCTTAGTGGGAATCTTACTTTGAAAACTTGTTGACTTGGATAGATTTTCTGTAACCAATATTGTTAAAATGCAAGGTTTTTAAGAAAATTTTTATTAAACGTGCATACTTAACTTGGCAAATAACACTGAAAAGTTGAAATTCAACTTTGACACTCAAGAAAGTAATTAAATGCTTTGGAAATCATTGCAAGGAAAGCCTAACTTCCCCGGGGTCCTGAGATCATAGCAGTGATAGGCTTGGGTCTGATTACAGAGGGCTGCCTCATGACAGTAACTATAATAAATCAAGTACTTTGTTGCAAGGCTGGTGCCAGGGCTGCAGTAGTGAACCAAATCAGAGTTTTGCCCTCTGAAGTTTAGTCCCCATTGGGGAGGTAGCTACTGAGTAATATTCACACAGATACGTTCCAGAACACTGACGTCAGGAAGCAAAAGCGGAGGAAGTTCGGTCACAACACAATGTCTAAGGTCCATCGGAAAGGTGCAAAGAGCGTGTGGAAGGGAGGGACAGAAGAGCACTCCAGGCAAAGAGCACTCGATTCAAGACAGGCACAATCTGCTTGAAGGACGGGGGAGCCTGGACGAAACAGTGGCTACCATGAACGTAGTATGATGGACTTAGAGATGGGAGAGGGCAGGAGGCAGGTTCGGTGGAGCTCAAGGCACCGAAGGAAGTAGCTTGGCCTCAATTTAAAATATAGAAGGAGCCAAAGAAAAAATTTAAGTAATATGGATGTCATTTTCTTTTTCTTTTCATTTCCTTCCTTCCTTCCTTCCTTCCTTCCTTCCTTCCTTCCTTCCTTCCTTCCTTCCCTCCCTCCCTCCCTCCCTCCCTCCCTCCCTCCCTCCCTCCCTGTAGCTAGAGTTTTCCTGCCTAGCCCACAGTCAGGACAAATCTCTCTCACCCGCCAGTCCCACAGCCGCTCAGACCCAACCAAGTAAACACAGAGACTTATATTGTTTAAACTGTTTGTCTAATGGCTCAGGCTTCTAGCTATCTAGTTCTTACATCTTAAATTAATCCATTTCTATAAATCTATACCTTGCCACATTACTTGTGGCTTACCGGCATCTTCACATGCTGTTTGTCATGGCAGCGGCTGGCAGTGACTCCTCAGCCTTCCACTTCCCAGAAATCTCTCCTCCTTGTCCCGCCTATACTTCTTCCTGCCTGACCACTGGCCAATCAGTGTTTTATTTATTGACCAATAAGCAACATGTTTGACATACAGACCATCCCACAGCACCTCCCTCCTCTTCTAGACAAAGATTCATGTATCCAAGACTGGTATCAAAGTCACTGTGTAGGGGACTTTATAAAATTACATTTATTAATTTATTCATATGCAGTGGCATAGTCAGAGGACAACTCGCGGGAGCCACTGTTCTCCCTTCACTGTGTGGACCCCAAGTATCGAACTCAGGTGACCAGGCTTAGCAGCAAGCATCCTTCCCCATTGTACCATCTTAGTGACCCAGCCTTGGGCTTCCAATCCTCCTGACTCTATCTCACCGGTGCCAGAAGTGCAGTCTGCCACCATGCCCACTTACGGGATGCTGGGGTTTAAACCCAGGATTCTGTGCATGCTAAGCAAGCACTCTACCAACTGAGCTTTGCTTTTCCTTTTTTTAAAAAAAAAAAAAAAACAATGACTGCCACACAAAAATTTTCTGAGGGTAAAGAGTTAAAAATTAGTTTTTATTAAAAAATTTTTTGTTAATGTTTTTGCTCTCTCTCTCTCTCTCTCTCTCTCTCTCTCTCTCTCTCTCTCTCTCTCTCTCTCTCTCTCTCTCTCTCTCTGTACCTGTGTCTGTGTCCACAGAAGCTAGAAGAGGGTGTCAGATCCCCTGGAACCAGATTTCCAGGTGACTGTCATGGGCGCCAGGAGCCAAGCCCAGGTGCTCTTCGAGAACAGTGTGCACTCTTAACTGCTGAGCCATCTCTAGCCCTTAGGTCAGATTCTCGAGTGAGGAGAGTGATGGTGATAGCAGCCAGTGTTTGGCCAGCATATGAGAGCTGCATTGATAATAGTAATGTAGATCAGAAGCTAGAAATGATATCAAGGTCTTTTCTGGAGGATATGGGGAACATGGGTAGAAATGGAGTGATGCTGAAGTCCAGGGCCTCAAGTTCCAGTTTGCTACTTTGCCATGCTTTGTGCTCTGTCATGGGAAGACCATGCATGAGTCTGTGGTCAGATCTCAAAGGCCCGTTGCCACTCCATGGGAAAAGACAGTGTCCCCCCTCCATAGGAAAAGACAGTGTCCCCCCTCCACAGGAAAAGACAGAGTCCCCCCTCCACAGGAAAAGACAGTGTCCCCCCTCCATAGGAAAAGACAGTGTCCCCCCTCCATAGGAAAAGACAGTGTCCCCCAAACTGCCGCCCTAGTCTTGTTTGCGTTGCTGTGATAAAATACTCCCACAATAAGCAGCTTGGGGAAATGATGGTTTTTACTTCAGCTCACAATTCCAGGTTATATAATCCATCATTGTGGGGAAGTCAAGGCAAGAACTTCAAACAGCTATTCACATCACATCCACAGCCAAGAGAAGAAAAATGAATGCTTACATGTTTGCTTGCTTGTACTCAGCTCCATTTCTCCATTCCTGTACTGTTCAGGATCCCCTGCTAGGGAACTGTCCCACCCACAGTGGACCAGATCCTTTCACATCCATTAACCCAACTACGACAATCCCCCATGGACCTCCATCCAGTCTGGTCCACAGCACACAATCTCTTACTTAGGCTCTTTTCTAGAATGGTTCTAGGTGGTGTCAAATTGAAACCATCACATGGTCCTAGCTGTTAGAAAGGAAAAGAAACTGGGATCATGGCTGTTTCCTAACCCAGTATGACATCATCTCAGGACAGTAATGATGCAGAGTGGCCTCTCACACGAACCCTCTGCTCTCCCGGGTATAGTGGTTTCACTTCTTTCTAGTGGAAGTCGGAATACAGGATGTATAGGAAGGGGAGGCTGAAGTGAAAGCAGCCTCCTCCTTGAGCTGGATTGCTTTCTCCTTCCTTCCTCCCACTGCTCTGAAATTTCCCTCTCCGAAGGAAAGGAAATATTCCATGGAGAAACCTGACAAATCAGTGAGTCAAGACAGGTCACTCAGAGAAGACAGGGATGGCGTTACTACTGGGAAGATTTCTTTAAAGGCTTTAAAGTGAGAGGCACTCAGTATTTTTTTAAAATTATCTTTATTTGTGTACACACACACACACACACACACACACACACACACACACACACACACACGCAGACCATCTGTGTGCCGGTACCCAAGGAAGCCAGAAGAGGGCATCAGTTCCCCTAGAACTGGAGTTACAGGCAGTTGGGAGCAGCCTTACAGAGATCCTGGGAACTGAACTTGGGTCTTCTGGAAAAGCAACAAGTGCTTGTAACCACAAAGCTGTCTCTCCAGCCCCATCTCTCTGCTGAGCTTTACTGTTTCTTCTCTGGATATAGTGTTCACTCATTTTCATACCTGCCAGGATGTGCTCCATCAGTCTGTATCACTTTCTTCCACACCCTCTACCTCTCAGAGGACAGAATTGTCTTCTTTGGTGCTCTCACACCTGCACACCTTTGCCCACCTGTTCTTGCCAGTGACACCTGATGATATTTCAATTTGACCCTTGGAATGTAATTCAAGTGTTTATCTCCCTAACAGCCCACAACTAAGGCGACTTTATTGCTTTATCTCTTACTTGCTTATCACTTCCAGATCTGTTTCTCTGCCCCTTTCCTTGGACTGATAACTCACTGGGAGCCAGGGCTGTGCTGGCGTCATCATCATTTTCCAGGGAACTATCCATCGCAGGTACTTAGTACATATTCTCTAGTTTGGATCAGTGCTTGCAAAATCTCCATGAACCACTTAAGGCAGGTATCACCTGCTGAAGATATATAGGACACCACTCAAACTCCAAAGGTCTACAGAGCAGGGCAGATGGAACTGGGTAGAGATGTACAAACTGGCATTTCAGCTATTTTTGACCTATGGAGTGATGATTTACGTATCTTAGCCTAATGGAACTCAGACTGTTCTTGGGTAACAATTCTTCCTAAAGTATTTAAAGTAGCTGACCTGCTGGCTGGCCGGCCCATGCTCTATGATCTTAGATAGACCATTCAAAGTACTCAGTTCAGAATGTTCCTTTATTTCTCGCCTTCCTCTCAAACCCCACCTTATACTTTATGTATTTTGGATGTTCCCTATAAAGTGGGTGCATTAATTCTGTAGTGATTTTGAATCTCTCTCTCCCTCAGTGTGCTGCTTCCCCTTCTTGGGTCTTTCAGTGTCTCTATTAGTTTCCCATCTTCAAAGTGAGGTGAGTACATTTCACAACGTATGCATTGCTTCCTGTCTCCTAGAACCCCCTTTCGTACCTGCACCTGCCCCTTGCTCACTCTAAGGATGCCGTCCTGGTCCTCTTCCATCCACTATTAGCTCCTGCACACAGGATGAGGCAGGCAAGTCTGGAGTGGTGTTTGCTTCATTTTGTTTTTATGTCTTCAGAAAGCTGGCAGTGCCAGAAGAAAGCTGTGTGTAATGGCACATCGGGTGTGTGCAACAACTAGACCTTTGGCTTTAGTGTAACTCTCAAGGGTAGAGCTGGGTTTTTTTCTACATTTAGAATAGGTTTTAAATAAAACTTAACAAATTCAAAATAAATATGAAATATCCAATAAATATAGTTTTGTTTGTTTGTTTCATTCATTTTCTCTCTTTTTTAATACCCAACCAGGAACACATTTTAAAATCTACACAATATAAATATAATTAACACTTGAATAAGTACCATGTGACAAGTGGGTTTTATGTTGTTAATATATAATATATATAATTAACACTTGAATAAATATTGTGTGACAAGTACTCTGCTAAGTGCTTTACATAGTTAACTTGGTCATCAGAGCAATCTCACCAGGGTGGTACTATACTCTGTCTTATACAGATGAAGAAAATGAAGCACAGATATGTAAGTAATTGACCCAAGGTACAAAGGCTAAAAGCCCAAGCAAACACTTTAAGGAAATGGGTGGAGTGACTCAATCCTGCTGCATTCCAGCTCTCCCTCACCACCCTCACCTCCCGGCAAACTTCCTCTTCCATTCTGAGCGCATGCTTTTCTAGGTAGCAAAGGGTTTTGCTGCTAAGAAAACAAAAACCAGAAGTTTGGAGATGTGACATTAGATCAATGTCATCTGTCTTATTTGACCCCATGAGTGAAGGTCACACTCAAGATTCAGAGGGTCATGGGATCTGGTCTCCATAGAGAGCAGATTTAACAGTATAGTAAAGAGAAATCTATATGCTGTAGTTAGAAGAGGGAACTCTCAAAACATTTCAAGACAGAGACTCCTTTTCTGAAAAAAGTAACATTTCGTAAAACTCTAGTAGATAAATAAAGAAGCAAAACCATTGATTTATTAATAAAAGCATGGTTTCTAAGTTTGCATTTGTGTTTGGTCAATATAAATGCAATTAGGCACAAAACTGTTTCCAGCACAATGGTGAATAGTTACCATGGAAACCTTCCTGACAAGAACACTAAAACTAAAAGGTTCAAAGGAATGGGCCTGGGGAGATGGCTCGGTGGTTAGGAGCACACACTGCCTTTCCCAGTTCCCACACATTGGCACACAACTGTCAGTAACTCCAGTTCCTGGGGACCCAACACTCCTCTGGTCTCCAGGGGCACCAGGCGTGTATGTAGTACATATACATACATGCAAACAAAACATTCACACACATAAAAACAAACAAGTCTTTAAAAGAAAGAAAATCAAGCCGGGCGGTGGTGGCGCACGCCTTTAATCCCAGCACTCGGGAGGCAGAGGCAGGCGGATCTCTGTGAGTTTGAGGCCAGCCTGGGCTACCAAGTGAGTTCCAGGAAAGGCGCAAAGCTACTCAGAGAAACCCTGTCTCGGAAAAAAAAAAAAGAAAAAAGAAAAAAAAACCACAAAAAGAAAGAAAATCAAAGGTTGCATGTGGTGGTGCACAACAGTAATCCCAGAACTCTGGGAGATGGAGCCAGAGGAGCTCGAATTTGAGGCCGGTCTGGGCTGTGGTGTCCAGATCAATGGCAAGCAGGCAAGCTCAGTTCTTTTCTAAAACTGTCCTTCATGTCCCAGAGAAAAGCTAGAAAGTTACACGAAGGGCCAAGGTTGGGGGAAAAGGCCCAGGACATGCCTAAGCTGGCACTTCTCACAGGAAGCTGGTGCCTAGAACAAGCGCTCTCAAGGGGCTGCACTCAGAGCAGAGGAAGGATTGAAATAGATAAAGGCGGAACACTAAGAGAACAGCTAGGAAGCCTGTCTCAACCACATCCCTTTGAGAATTTGTCTTCTCCTAACAAGTCAGGCCCCACATGAGTGTATATTCGGTCATCATACTGACCCTGCGCTTCCTAACTACTGAACTAGAGAATTAAATGTAAAGCAGTTTTAGTAAAACAGTGTCCTAAAACATGGGAACAGCAAACACAGAGTTTAAAGACATTAGCCAGACAAAAAACCACCAGCTATTCCATAGGAGTTTCAGAGCAAATGAATAGTTTACAGTCCAAACCCACAAAGTAAGTAAGAGTTCTTATGAGGGTGAGAACCCACGGAGAAAAGGAGCTGAGAGCAAAGACTTCATTCGTTGGAACAATCTGGAAAGTGATGTGAAATACCTGGTTTTAATCTGTTTATCAAGTATTCTCAAAGAAATAGAAAATAGGAATTTGGAACCTTGAAGTAAAAACAGCACTAAAACTAACTCTGTGTCAGCTAAGCAGCAGATTCGACACAGGTGAAGCAAGTCCATGACCCAGGAAAGGTGTCAAAGTATTGGTTCAGATATGTCTAGAGACACAAACAGATGGAAAATGTGGAAAAGAGGGTAGGAAATTTGGAAGGTAGATGAGACAGTTGACTGTGTGCCCAAAGGAGCAATATTGAAGATAGAATAGATGAGAATTTTTCAGAGCTTTTGAAAGACAACAACTCACAGATCCAAAGATTCCAAAGGATCTTCAACAGGAGAGGAGGGGGAGGAAGGACTCCATATCTTGATTTGTTGTTGTTGTTGTTGTTGTTGCTGTTGTTTTGTTTTTTTCAAGACAGGGTTTCTCTGCATAGCCCTGGCTGTCCTGGAACTGGCTCTGTAGACCAGGCTGGCCTCGAAGTCACAGAGATCTATGTGCCCCTGCCTCCCGAGTGCTGGGATTAAAGGTGTGTGCCACTACTGTCTGGCTCATAGCTTGATTTATTACTTGTGAAACTGATGAACATTAAAAAAGGAGATTATAATGTTAGTTCTGGAAGACAAAGAAAATATTCGTATGAACAAAAACAGAGTTTACTGTAGGCTTCTGGGTGGATGATTTATGTCTTACATTAGCCCCAGAACCTTAAGGTTGACACCAGATATTTGCAGGAGTGCTCTGCCATCTATTAAACACTACTGAGACTGCAGGGATGGCCCCGAACACCTTGTTTTACTGGTGAGGCATGTGACAGCGAGCTGGAGTCTGCTGGACCCAGGACCGGAACTCGGGTCGTTCAGCTCAACTCAAAGGGCAATTGTTGTGAATGTTTTGCTCCCATCCTCCTGGTATTGCTTTATCATGCTACACAGCAAAGAAAAAACAAAATGTGAGGAAAATTACAGTTCAATCTATCAGGGAGGGTTTTTGTTTTGTTTTTGGTGCTATTCCTGTTTCGTGTATGGGATTTAATCGCTGACCGCATTGCTAGTCTCCAGGAAGACTGCTCTGCTGTTCACCCTGTTCATGGTGGAAGGGAATGTAGCCTTGGCTTGCTTCCTGCTTGTGTGGAAGAAGGTATGTAGATAGAAGAGGAAGATCAGAGACACGTGTTTAGAGCTCAGGCACAGAAAGTTTGGCACAACGTTGGGTGGAAGGCAGCCGAGGACAGACAGGAGGACAGACAGAAATCTCAGTATATAGAAGGCTTTGCTGAGAAATTAATATACAGGGCAAGGGCATGACTTTCAAATCAATCAACTCACTGAGGTAGGGGAAATCCAATTTGTTTCACTTCAGCTCACTTTAGAACTGGTGTGGCTTGCTGTCTAAAATGTTTATACCATAGGCCCACAAAGGAAGACAGTTTACAAGAATAAGGAACAGTGACTTCAAAATGTATCACACTGCTTATTCACAAAGAGAAAGTATCATATGCACTCATGACAAATTATTTCTAGTTCTCAGCTAATTTACCACAGAGATATCTCACCAGGTTTGAAAACATCTGCAGTTGGCAGCAATACAGTCCAAAGAGATTGCTTAACTGAGGATGAAAAGTTGCTCACTAATGTAAGCCTGGAAACAGTACCGAAATTCCAAAGCCTTAGATGGTTTTTGCAGCATGCATGATTCCAGATCCTAGCTAGAATAACTTTTATGGCAGGGCCCTGCCTTCTGTCAGCTTGTTTGCTATTTATTTTTTAAGGGAAGCATGAGATTTTCCAGACCGCATCACGTTGGATTTGGGAGCTCAGCCTCAAGTAAAGTTCACTGTCTCTTTAAATTGATTCTCCCGTAAAGGAGCAGGCTCGTTTGAGTCTGCGGCATTTCTCAGTTTCACAAAACACTAAAAAGAAGTTCGTTTTTCTCCAGACACTACAGGCTTATGTTTAGAGCCAGTAAAAGTATCCCTAACTCCATTCTTGGTGCACAGGATGCTCCAAGACGCTTCTAGAACAGACCCCATGCACCAGTAGACGTCATTGAAAGGCGACCTTAGAAAACAATAAGGACCAACAGGAGGAGCTTGGGGAAGGGTGAGGCATGTGTTTATAGAAATGAGGAAAGAAGATTCTAGACTTAAATGTTTAAGACCCAAAGAAGGATGCTCAAAACAGTAGATACAATAGCAAAATTGCCCTGGTGGAAAAGTACCAACTCCATTTAAAAAGTTTTTATATATATCAAATGCATATCTATGTTTTCAAGCCAGGCAGGTTAGTTCACATCTGTGACCTCAGCACTCGAGAGGTTTAGGCAAGAGGATTACCACAAATTCAAGGCTAGCATGAGCTACATCGTGAGTTCTAGGCCAGTCTGGGTCACACAGAGAGACACTGTTTCAAAATAAAACAAATATGTATGTATATTCTGATACAAATGTGTATATTTTCAAGAAGGGAAGTCAACTGCTGTTTAATAAAGTGCTTGCTAATTAATTAAAAGCAAGTGTAGTGGGTAGCCATTCCAGCTTTGATCTGGAAGTTCCAACACCCATTGAGGCTTCGGTAACTGTCACACCTACAAGGCGAGGCCAAGAGAGGGTCCTGAAGATCCGAGATCTGGATGTGCCACCTCTCTTGGTTCCTGGACCCTGGACGCTGGAGGTAGACCGAGCAGAGTTCTCCATAGAACACCGCCGGAAAGGGAAAATCTCGTTAAGGAAGCTGCAGTGTGACCCAGTGAGTCACACAGTAAACCCCTTTATCTGTATATTTTTACATGCAGGCATTCATCGCAAAGAATCGTTGGCCTGGTTCTAGGACCCTGGGCTCTGCTGTACCATCGATACTGGGCCGTCACTGGAACTCTTCTGGACATCCTGTTGCTGCCCCCTGTCATGGAAATCCTGCAGCCCTGTAACCCTCTTCTTAAAAAATAAAAAATTCTACTACAGCAGAACATTGGAGCAAGGGGTTATGACAGGATCTCACTGTGTGGCCCAGGGTGACTTTCAGCCCTCCGGTTTCCACCTCCCAAGTGCTGGGGTTAAGACCCTATACCACCACACCCAGCAGCAGAACATTTTTAAAAGTGCTCTTGATCAACTGCTTTTTTCCTCTGAAACACAAGTACTATGTGAGAGCTTGCTTCTTTTACTAATGTTTTCTTCGCTTATTAACATTGCTTTGCAACTAGGGCATGGCAGAGGATTGCTCTGTCCCCAGACTCCAATTATAGGGGAGATTTTCATTTTTTTTTCCCCTAAAGTGTTTTTAATGCAAGTCTAGGGTGGGGAAAAAAAACCAAACAAACAATATTTCTTCAGACTGGCAGAGCATGTTTCCCAGTGAGGTATCAGAATAATTAAAATGAGAAAGATAGGAAAAAAACCCCACAAGCATTGACAAGTTTGGGGTAGATCTGGAATTTTTATGTGTGATTAGTAGAAGTGTTAAGTTGTTACTGCCAGTATGGAAAAGAATGTGGCATTTCCCTCTAAGCCTCAACAAATGCACATCTTTGGTCCAGAAGTTCCACTGGAAGCTATGCACTCAATACTGAGACACAAAAAACGTTCACCAGAAGGTACACAGGGACTGCTCTGAGCAGTCCTGGCCATCCATCTCTAAGTAGGGAATAGCACACACGTCGTCCATCTGCCTTGTAACAGATATGCTATGCTGCATTTATTTTGGGGAATTCTAATCAGTTATGTGAAGTTAAAACCTGAACAAACAACAAAACTGCATCTTAGAAACACAGATGTTGAGGGAAAAGCAGGACACACTAATGTATTGTTCAAAACTGCACATGAATTACAGTTACACATTGCTTAATGATGGGGACACATTCTGAGAAATACATCGTTGTGTGACGATTACACGGTGTAGTTACACAAACTGAGATGCTCATGAGCCATGTCAGCACTCTAATCTTATGGGACCACTGTTGTGCTCTGTCATTGATGGAAGCATGACTATGCACAGAGGACCATGTATGGCATTGGGAAACACGATAATGGTGGCCTTCGAGATGGAATATTAGAGGGGTGAATGAGGAGACTTCTGGGGTCCAGTCATCTTCTGATTGTTTACATAATTACAGAGGTTTGTGTAGTTCGTGACAGTTCATTAAACATACAATTTGTTTAATCTTGTGCCATACTCTGTATATTTGTTAAAAATCAATAAAATGCCAGCTTTTTTGTTGTTAAGGGGGTGAGATCATCAGTGGATTCTAAAATACATGGATTCTACACTCACGGTTTTCTTGGTCAGAATTGATAAGAAAAATTAAAGTATTTCTTAAGAACTGTTATTTAGTTAACAAGGATTAAGTAACTTAAAAATAAATTTTAAATTTAAATAAACTATCTGAACCAATGTTAGGAAATAGTTGACAGGAAAGACAAAATCCTCTCTTCTGTTAGACCAAAGATGAGCTTCTGATACGCTTGATTAAACACTAAGTTTTCTGTCCTTAAAGAACTGAAAGGTGATCATATTAAAGGGGATAGCTGAGGTGTCTACGAGGCTATGGCAGAGTCCTTGGAGCAGCTTTCAAAGGCTTCAGCTGCCCTTCTTAGGTGTAGATATGAAGTCTTAAAAAAACAAAAAGCACTGGGCGGTGGTGGCACATGCCTTTAATCTCAGCACTCAGGAGGCAGAGGCAGGAGGATCTCTGTGAGTTCGAGGCCAGCCTGGTCTACAGAGTAAGTTCCAGGAAAAGGCTCCAAAGCTACGCAGAGAAACCCTGTCTCAAAAAACCAGAAAGAAAACAAAACAACACAAAAACAGAAGGCAAGGCTAGAGATGGCTCAGTGGGTGAGAACTCCTGTTGTGCAAACACACGTGAGGACCTGAGTTTGAATCCCCAGCAGCCACGTAAAAGGCCAGGTGAGGCCACGTCTGTGCCTGTAACTCCAGCACCTTGGGGGACAAGACAGGAGGATCCCTGGGACCTGGGGCTCCAGCATCACTCTAGGTTCAATGAGAGACCTCATGTCAGGGCATCAAGCAGAGAAAGTGATAGCGCTGAATACCCCTGGCCTCCATGTGCATGTACCCACACACATGTGTGCATACTGCCCATATACATACATGTGTGCACACAGTCATTAGAATTTCTCCGATAAATTAGTTGATGTTGAGAGTTACAGAGATAAATTTGGTTTTTGAGAAAAAAAATCTCTTTTCAAATATACATAATTTATGGCAATGTTATTTTTTAATCAGTCAACGGTGGGTCTCAGCCGGATATGACGGATCGTTCCTGTAACCCCTGCTCTTGAGAGTCTAAGGCAAGAAGAGTGTCATGGGTTTGATGTGAGCATGGACTACATCGTGAGCTCCGGGCCATCCTAGCCTACAAAGCAAGACCCTATCTCAAAAGAAACAACAACAAACCAGCAACAAAGAATGCCACCACCGCCACCACCACAATGACGTAAGACCCCAGTGTCCACATGAGCGTAGACCGACATGTGACCCAGATCTGACCAATGAAATGGCAAAGGAACTTCACCTGGAACTTCTGCAGAAGTTACACTCCTGTGTGGTGGGTAGTATCCCTTTGTTCTTATGGGATAGTAAAATACCAGGTCAGCATATTCACCAAAAAAGTGTGTGTATATATATGTTTATATAAAAATGATTATAGGTATCATATGTGTATAAATCAAGCATGTTGTAGTTACAGATGGCCAGATAATGACAGAATGACTTTTCCAGACTCTGAGCTGGAGATGACGGTCCCTGTAGTCCCAGCACTTGAAGGGGCTCAAACAGGAGAATCACGAATCCAAGGACCAGTCTAGCCTTCATAGCAACAACCTGCCCTCGCCCTAAAATAGACTTTGAAAATCAAATTTCACACAGCCATGAGGGTAAACAGGGAGTGATGAACATGAAACTCACTTCCTCAGGGGAGAAAGAGGATCTTTTCAGATCATCGCATGGGAGGACTTTTTAAAGTATTGGAAATATTGTTTTGTTGTTGTTAAAAAATGTTGTGTTACTATTTTTAAATTGTGTGTGTGTGTGTGTGTATGTGTGTGCACACGTGCGTGCTACAGTGTGCTTGTAAAGGTCAGAGGACAACCTTTGGGAGCCAGTTCTCTCTTCCCACCTTGTTTCTGAGGCAGGGTTTTCCTGTGTCTACCTCTGTGTCGCATAAGCAAACACTCTCCTGTATCCACTTCCCATCTATCCCTAGAACTGCTAGGATTACAGATTGGAACCACCACATCCAACTTTCTACGTGACTTTCAGGGGTTGAACTCGGTTGTCAGGCGTGTGTGGCAGGAACCTTCACCCACCGAGTCATCTGACTGGTCCCAGTAGCATTCTTTTTTATGCTGAGTAGCAAATACGTTTTACTGGATTTTTTTCTTCAGAATTTACATTTACATATGTATTGGTTTTTAATGTATGAAATGTTTCCTAATATAAAAGCTTCAGTTAAACTTTTGCTTCATACACTGAGCTGCTGAACAGACATCCATTTCCCTCAGAAGCTAATATAACTCCCAAGTTAAAAGAAAAATTGTAAATACAACCAACATTAAGGGCAGGAAATGTGGCTCAGTGGTTAAGAGCACTGGTTGCTCTGGAAGAGGACCTGGGTTTGATTCCCAGTGGCTACATGGCATGTCACAACTTTCTTTGACTCCAGTTCCAAGGGATACGATGTCCCTCTTCAGGCCTCCACCGGTACAAGTCATACACGCAGTACACATACACACAGGCAGACAACCACTCAGACCATAAAATAAAATGAAATGCATCTTAGAAAAAAAAAAAAAAGCCGGGCGTTGGTGGCGCACGCCTTTAATCCCAGCACTCAGGAGGCAGAGGCAGGCGGATCTCTGTGAGTTCGAGGCCAGCCTGGACTACCAAGTGAGTTCCAGGAAAGGCGCAAAGCTACACAGAGAAACCCTGTCTCGAAAAACCAAAAAAAAAAAAAAAAAACGCCTTTAATCCCAGCACTTGGGAGGCAGAGGCTGGTGGATCTCTGTGAGTGTGAGGCAGTCTGGTCTACAGAGCCAGATCCAGGACAGCCAAGGCTACCCAAGGAAACCCAGTTTTGAAAAACCAAGAATACAGGACCTGTCCTTAGTGCATGGGCTGGCTTTTTGGAACCTAGGGCCTATGCTGGGACACTTTGCTCAACCTAGGTGAAGGGAGAAGGGGACTGGACCTGCCTCAACTGAATCTACCAGGCTGAGCTGAATCCCCAGGGGAGTCCTTGCCTTGGAGGAGGTGGGAATGGGGGGTGGACTGGGGGGGGGGGGAGGACAGGGGAATCCGTGGCTGACATGTAAAATTAAATTAATCATAAAATTTTAAAAAAGAAAAACCAAGAATAAAATAAAATAAAAATTATAAATAAATAAAGCCCAACATCAGCACTTTAAAAATTAAGCAGAACAACTTGTCAGGTACGGCAATTTGACTCAAAAGAATAGCTAATTAAAATGACCTAGCCCAAACAATCATGAAACTTCAAGTTCACAGTGGCATTCAAAAGACAAAATTACAAGATGTTTTCTGACTAAAATATGATTTCATATCACCTTCATTCTAAAGTTAATTTAAATGTATCAATAGATACAGGAAAGGTATCATCACGTCCAGTGTAGCTTTCATGGGTTTTCTCTTTGTTTGTGATGTCCTCATTGGAGGGCAACAGAAACACTCACGTTGTAGAGCAGGCCGTTAGAGGCTCTGCACAGCTCCGTGTTTCACAATGCATTCACCGCCACACCTTCCCACGCCAGCTGGCACAGTCAAAAGCCAAAACAAGAGTCCCTCCCAGCACTGGCGTTCAGCTGCCAGGCTTCATAGACTTAATTGTGTAAGACTGGCTCTCACTTCTGCTTGTCCCCCTTCTTGGGCATCTCCAGCTGCCTCCTAGCCGTCTGTTTTCATTGTTTTTACATAGAACTCTCAGTGGGCTCTGACTTGGTTACTAGAAGTTGGGCTGGAGTGAAAACATTAAGCGAAAAAGACTGTTGAACATTGGTCTTCTCAGAGGTGAGACTAATGAACAGCGTCATGTACTGAATATTAGCTAATGATCAGACATGTGAAAGCTGAGAGTCTAGGGGCTTTCCACACATAGATAATGAGGGAGCTAGAGAACCAAGCATCAATCCACAACTTGGCTACTTCATCCCACAGTCTAGTGATGATGCATTACACGTTAACAGAAATACCACGTAGAGGTCTGAAGGTGCACCAGCATGGTGTGACAGACTTCACAGGCTGCAACAGCTTTCTGTGGATCCCTGCCTCCATGGCTTTAAATGGGACCCTTAGCAGGCTTGGTCTTCCTGACCTAGTTACTGGGTTTGGTGTGAAAACTACTAAGGGAAAAGACTTTTAAGTACATCTCTTCTCAAAGCTAACACAGAGAAGATGTTCCCCTGTTGTATCAGAATACTAATGGCCTTAATGCATCTGTATCTGAGTCTGCTCTCATGGGTCTGACACTGAGGAGAAAGCCTTCCACTTGATATAATGAAGAGGATAACAGTCAGATGCTCAGCCTGACAGTCACATCCTAGGCATGGCACTCTCCAAACAGTTAAGCTGTTTGTATTCATTGAGTTAAGAGCGCCCGGTTTATTATATTAAATGTCTACTACATAATGAAAATTAGGATGTTTTCACAATACATACTCTTAGATTAGTGGAGGAAAAAATGTGCCTTTTTAATAAAAAAAGAATCTATATATCCATTCCAGTACTAGGGACTTTTCGTTATGGAAGTCAAAGCAGGAAGTGAAAGACCAAGTCAGAATATTGGTACCAGTTTCTCTGGCTGAAACTTTCAAACAATATTTGAAAGAATTAGTGTTCATGAAAGCTTAGCACCACTAGTAATAATTTGCCAATATGAAGATGTTATATACAGATCAGATGAAATGTGGTTTTGCTTTTGTTTTGAGACAGGCTCTCATTATGGATGCCTGGCTGGCCTGGAATTTGCTATGTAGACCTGGGAAGAACTTACAGAGATCTGCCTGCCCCTGCCTCTCCAGTGCTTTGGTTACATGCATGCTCCACCACACCAGGCTACGAAGTATTTTTGAATATGATTGGTGTGAACATGGACAGGTCATATACAATGTATGCGTAAAAGATAACAGAAAATATAACCCCAGGGAGGAAAAATCTGAAACTAATAAATTCAGGTTTGAAGGTTGTGAGAACAAGTGATGAAAAGCTTATCATCCTTTATGAAAAACAAAAACGAAACAAAACATACATGGTGGCTCATACTTGTAATACTAGCACTTGAGAGGCTGAGGCTGGAGGATTGCCATGAGTGCAAGGCCAGTCTGGGGGGTTCTAAGCTAGTCTGGGGTACAGTATGAGACTGTGTCTCAAAAAACCAAAACTTTCTTTAAAAAGGTAAAAGGGTGGGGTGGGGTTGTTAAGAGAGCTCAGCTGGTTAAAGCATTTACTATGCAAGTCCAAGGACCTGAGTTCAATCCCCAGAACCCACATAAAGGTGGAAGAAAAGAGAAGACCCTATAGAGTTGTCTTCTGACCTACACACACACAAACACACACACACACACACACACACACACACACACACACACACACATACACACACGTATATGAACAAAAGAAAATATAACTTGCTTAAATATCATTTCTTAAATATCTGTCATTAACAAGTCAACAAGCTAAAACTGGTTGAGACTGAGCAGAGTAGCCGTACATAACTACCAAGTTCTGTTAAACTCCTCACAAAAATGTCCGGTCCCTATTAGGATTCCATGGGAATTAATGAGCAAAACAGTCTTCCGATTATATTTTTTTTTAGTGCATTCTCAGATGAACTCAAACTGCTAAGGAATTTTTTTTTGTAATCATTTGATTTATGAGGTGTTGAAAGTGTAGAGGATTAGAGGTAAACAGTAAAACACCCAGCCAAATTTGTGGGCGGATCCATCTTATTCATAGCAACAGGTATAGCATAAGAAACAGAGAAGAGGTGATGGAAACCTTTCCCTCAGGTAACAGTGGGTTCAGTTTTGCCCAAATAGGTGGAAGACTAATGTTTTTTCACTAATATTTTATATTTGAAAATTGTGGGAATTTTGAATCAAAGGTGTTCCTCCCCAGAGAGGCTTAGAGACATCAACAAAGTTGGTTTAGAAGCAGGCTTACTTTTTTTTTTTTTTTCTTAATGAAATTTAGCCTTGGATTTTAATCCGCGATCTGAAATTTACCATCTTTGTTGTTTGGGGTAGGTACAGTCTTTCCAAATCTCACTTTCTTGGTTTCACAAATCACTATGGTAACACTTATGTCACCAAGGTACTGCAAGAACAGGGTAACTCAAGGTAATCTCACATTCAGTAGATGCTCAGAGAGGGAATCATAATCTTTGATGATCACTTCCAACTTGTGGAGCCAGTCACAGAACTTCTCTTGAGTAGAGTTTTAGTGATGTTTATTTGATGGTTTTGTTTTGTTTCACATTTCACACCAGAGGGGCCAAAATCAGGTTCAGGAATGTTGAGTAAGATCCAAATTCACATAGCTAATAAACGATAGCTAGATGATGTACTTGAAGTTGCCACTGGAAGCTGTGGCTTTTTTTTCCATTACCCTACATCATGCTTCCCCTAAACAAAAAGAAAAAAACCCTCAGGGGTATAACCTACCAATGGCAAAAGCAGTATGTTCTGGGAGTCTGCAGCAAGGAGAAAGTGCCCCAATCTTCCCATTACCCTTTGGTCTCCTCTCATCTTGAGATCTGCCTGCCCTGTAAGAGTTGTTACCTTAGACCTGCCTTTTCTGGGATGTTCAGTCACACTGTGAGCCTCGAGCTTGTGTTTGTGTTAATTAAATAAAATCAACCTTGGGTCCGCAGGCCAAGTGAGCAACTAGTTGACAGAAAGTAATCATAGAGAGTCAGAGGGTGTCTCTAAGATGATAAAGAGATGCACAGGAAGTAGTAGGGAGGGACTTAGTTTAGCATGGGTTCTTTTGTTTTGGTCGAGCAGAAGAATGCGCTCTTTCAGAGACACCGGCAAAGAGAGAACTAGTCAGCTAGTTGCTACTCAACCTCTCTGAGCTAGCAGGTGTTCACCCCAGCCTCCGACTCCCGAGTCTTATTAATAAATAGAATGATAGAGATTTAATTAAAAGCTATGTTTGGCAGCAGTGACACAGCCTGTGCCTGTGGGAACAGAACTTCCGCCAGGCCTGAGTGGCTCAGCTGCTGCCAGAGAAGCAAGCCAGTAACTGTGGAGCCACATTTGCTGGCTCAAACCACAGCGGGTTACAGCGCAGGCTCTGGGCCAATGGAAAAACAACAAGTGCCTGCAGTAAGCTGGAGAGAGAGCTCGGTGGTAGGGTGTTTACCCAGTCTGTCCAAAGCCTTGGGTTTGAGTCACAGCACTACAAAACGAACAACAAAGAGGTTCCCTTTGCGCACCCACACCAGAGAAGTGGTAAGGAACGGATGAGACAAGAGGCCCTACCACAGTTTCCTGAAGTCTGAACCAACCATCTTTTTGCATTGTTCCACGGAACTGTGATTCCTTCCTCCTGCTGAAGGAGGTCACATTTGATCCTGTAGTGTCTAACTGTCTCTTCTGCAAACTGATGCACAAAGGGGAAATTCTGCCCCTATCCTTAGATTCACAGTGATTGCAAAAAAAAATGTCAGCTGTTGCATAAAAGATGCATTGATTTTTGGCAGAGTCACACTCAGGTTGTTAAAAACCAAACAAACGCCATATTATTAGACTTCCTCAGCAGTAATATTCCCAGTCACATATTTATCTCCTCAAAGCACTGCCCCCTTTATAGCGTTTTCTTTTGATGACTTGATTTGTGGATGGAATGTAACTTTTGACAATTGATACTCCAGTTCCCTTACAAGCTGCTCACAAAGCTCTTTTCCTGTAACCCTTGGCAGACCCAAAGAAAAGTCCTCACTTCTTACTTTAAAAAAAATTCATTTTCAAGCCTATCTCAACCTGTATATGAAAGTTAAAGTTTGTCATGGAATCGTTTTCTCTGTAAATGTGAAGTATATACTGCAAGTTAACAGGGATCCAAAGAAATGGCATTTAGGAGGCTGAGGAAGTCAGAAGTTATTACTCACCTTTGCATGAGAGAACGCAGAACCTCTCAGAGAAGAATGGGGAAAATGTGAAACTCAAGCTAGAGAACCATAGAGCAATCTGTACAGCATGCTTAACTGTTTAAAGGAACTCTCTCACTGTGTGACAAGGTTGGGGGGGGGGG
>CABHPR010115397.1:0-36323 GCA_902168415.1 Peromyscus melanophrys | reverse complement strand
TTATTATTATTATTATTATTATTATTATTATTATTATTTTATGTGCATTAGTGTATGTATGTCTGTGTGAGGGTGTCGAGTACCCTAGAGCTGGAGTTACAGACAGTTGTGAGCTGCCATGTGGGTGCTGGGAATTGAACCCGGGTCCTCTGGAGGAACAGTCAGTGCTCTTAACCACTGAGCCATCTCTTCAGCCCCCCTTTTTTTAAAAAGTGAATTTAAGGTAATAGTTATATAAGGAAGCACTCTGGGTTTTGATACCTGCGTATACCCTGGCAGCAGGTATCTTCCTGATCAGCATCCACCAGTGACAGCATAGTCGTGACAGGAGTGAGGGGAAGGCTTAGAATCCAGAACAGACTGAACCCTGAGCTCGGAAAGCTCAAGGTGATGTGGAACACTAGTGCAGGGCTCAGTGATGTGCATGGCTTAGCTCTTGGTCTCTGAGTCCTTGTCACTGTCACCTGGGCTTGCCTTTGAAAAGAACTTTCCTTCCTTCCTCCCCTCACCACCCAGTGGAGCTTCTAGTTCCATGGGCAACCTGGTTTGGTCCCAAATTTTGACTATTTTCAATGTTACTGCAGCAGAGAGGTACACAGAAAGGAGCCATTGTCATGGTCTGGTGGGTCTGACTCATCAGAGGAACAAAATGCAAGCATATCTTCTTCTGTGTGAATCTGCAGGAATCTGTAGTTTCTGCCTTGAGAAACTGCCATGAGTATGGAAAGTTCAGCCAGTACTCTGACTATCATCACATTTTTTTTGTTGCTGCTCAGTGGAGCTAAGAAAGCTTGAGAACATTACCATCTGGGCAGAGCCAACCAATGGTGAACTGTGAACTGCTTACCAACTTAACAGAAACTCTTGCTACCTCATTCATTAATTAGGCCTTTATGGCACACCTTCTCTGTGTTGCTTGGCAACCATAATAGCAGTCATTAAATTCTGTCATTTTATATTAACCCTTTGGCCCTGGGTGGATTGGGAGCCCCCACCTTAACACTAATGCATTTTACATTAGTACATCTACCTGGGAAATCTCATTCCCTTGACACCTCGGCTGCAAAGAGCAAATAGCCAGAGCCCAAAACCAGAAGAATTTCCCTTTTCCCTTCACATTAGTGTGTGTGCTTTTAAGGCATTTATGAAATGTATCTGTCAGAATGTAGACCATTCCCTGCTGACAGACAGATATAATGTACACCCAGCAAGATGAAAAGACAGCTAGCATCCCAGAGAAACAGGAGCTGACTGTGACTCCTGTGGGTTCTGGAGGAAGGTACTGCTGTGAAATCCAGATGGGAGAGTTGTTAAGAGTTGTTTCCAAAGCTGCCTCTGTAGCTGCTCTGCAAAAAATTTGAACCATACATGCTGGAGGGACAGGAGCCATTCCAGCAACACACTCCAGCAGCGTGGAGTAAGGTGGTGGGGAGTGAACCATGTATTCTGGCAAAAGCTGGGGGGAACTGGAGTTCCCCTCGGGCAGTCTCTGAGAAGGTATAAAGGGCTCCTGCAGTGGTCCCTTCGCCTATCAGGCTATTCACAGTTACATAAGTATAAACAATATAAAAATCCCAAGTTAAAATAGGGCCTAGTCATGTAATGGTGCCATGTCCTCTTTATGGGATGGACTAAGATTTTGAATGCACGTAGAAATACGTATATTTTTCTTAGTGGAGGAAAATAGGAGCTTAGATTTTTGCCAGACAAATGTAGGATTGAATCCCCATCCGACTCAGAAGCTGTGATTTTGGACAGTGGCTTTCTTTTTGAAGACTTAGGTTTATTATTTTCTTTCACAGCAGTTTTATAGATGAAATGAATTCCTGTTTAATGTATGCATCCCCTAGTCATCACCTGGCCCAAGTCCCAGGTCTACTACAGAGGCCATCAGGAAGCCCTCTACCCTAATGATTTTACAGTCAGGATTAATATTTAATTCCTCTTTGTCCTTCAGTTTTCTAGGAAGGCCCAGAGAGTCTTCTTACCTGAATATGATTGCTTATACCATACTCCCAGTACAGGAGGCTGAGACAGGAGAACTGCAGGTTTAAGGCTGCCTGGGCTTCATGTTGAGATCCTGCTCAAAACAAACAAGAGAGGTATTACTTTCCCAAAGTATCTGTCAAGGTTTGAGAGCACACAGTCACCTATCTACAGGGCTGGTGTCCTCCATTAAACTTTATATATGGTATTGTGCAGCACTGCTGAGTTTTCCTGGTTGATACTGTGACCAGTACTTAATCTTAGAATAATTTGGAAAGTAATTGCACCTGGCAAAGTAAAACATAGTCATGCTCACTAACTAAGGCAAAGTTATTTGCATCAGACTTGCAAACCAGATTATACCCTTAATACTGACAGCTTGTGTAAGTATTGTAAGGTGGCTGGCCTTGTGGTTTATTGAGCTTAAATAAACATTTATTTCTCACTCCCTGTCCCATCAAGAATGTATGTATCTAGAGATCTTAAGTGGCTTCTGTTTGTTAACAAAACTTCCCTGGGAGAACTCAAAAAGGCAATTAGTCTTGCTCTTTGGAGCAATGCCTCCACTGTATTAGGTTTCACTGTATGAAAGCTTAAATGATAACCCAGGAGCAAGCTGTAGCGTGATCCGATTTGATATTTAGTTTTGATTTTATTAGTAGTTGTCTTTAATGGATGTCTTGTCATGTAGGATTCCTGATTATTAGTAATTTAAATTGACTGAGAATGAAAGGAAACCACAGGCGTGAAACTGATGGACTGTGGTTGCAGCAGGCTCCAGCTTTCAAGGCAGCCTTGATGCCTCGGCAGGCTTCCTCACTCCCCCTCCTTTTCAAGGCTTTGAACACTCTTTCTGCTAATGCTGAAAATGAGAGCTTAATACTGTTGCTGTCTGGGAACCTTTAAAAGCAAATAGGCATTGTGAGTGTTCCTTCCTCTTTGAAGGTAAGTGTTGTCCATGTACCCACTCTCTACTTGATCAGCTCTAATTTGACCCAGGAGTAGAGATCTGTAAGGATGCTAACTGAAAAACAATGATTGCAGAAGTCATTTTCCTTGCCCTTATGTTGTACTTTCCTACTACTCTCCAGGATTGCTTGTCTTGTCTTGAGGAAGGGGACAGCTGAAAATGTGCTTCCCCACCCCCCCCCACCCCACCGTGGGTTCTGGGAAGTAGCCAGGATCACATACCAGACTTGTATCTGGCATGGTTCTGAGCAGCCTGAGTCCCAGCTTTCAGATCTAGATAAGTGTTCTCATCCTCTGGGCACCTGGTCTCAGCATTGTTGGTCTCTGTAAGTGTCGGGATACTGGACATCTTCAGTTAAGTTTGATTTAAACAAACAAACTTAAAAACAGTTTTAGGTAGTTTACTAAATGTTTACTAATAAATAATCATGTGCTTATTTATTACCTGCTTTGTTCAGGCATTGGTGTGGGTAAATGATTGAAGGAGTGAATGAATGAATAAATGAATGGAGGAGGAATAAATAATTGAAAGAGCTGTGTGCGTTCTGTCTTTCTGACCAAGGTAGTGTTTTATGTATAAGATTTAGACTTCCAGCCAGTGTGACACACTGCTGCTCAGGGTGCTGAAGCCGCAGAGCCACTTCCTTTGTGTTTTTACTTTTCTTACTAATGCAGAAAATGTAAGTTTTGAGCAAAACTTATTTTTTAATTTAATGAAAAAATAATTTGAAAAAGTGAAATCTTTTATGAAGAAATATTTGCTTCTGGTGACCAACCTGTGTGCTATGTGTCATGTACTGTCCTCTTGCCACACCCTCTTGGATAGCTACAGTCACCACCACCCCACCCCCACCCCAGGGTGGGAAAGT
This sequence comes from Peromyscus melanophrys, assembly GCA_902168415.1. Taxonomy (NCBI): domain Eukaryota; kingdom Metazoa; phylum Chordata; class Mammalia; order Rodentia; family Cricetidae; genus Peromyscus; species Peromyscus melanophrys. The sequence goes on along the minus strand of CABHPR010115397.1, from coordinate 32,499 downwards.
GTGTGAAACTGTCACTTGTCTCCTGCCAGAGCACCTCATTTCTCTCGTAGTAGGGCCACCTCTGATGTTAGTCTCCCACCCCATAGGCTAGTGGTGGACAAAGTGGCCTGGAGGGAGCCATGTACACCTTCTCAGCCTCTCGATGCTTGAGCTGGTATCTGTGATCAAGGGCAGCTGCAGTGTAGGAGGATGCCTGCCCCAGCATACCAGAATGACTTGGAGTGTCCTGCAGAATGTTGAGGTACTGCTTGCCACCAGCTGACTAAAGGTCCTCCACTCTAAAGTGCCCCTGTGTTGTGCAACTCCCCTTAAATTGATCACTTTCAGGACACCTGCCAGGCAAGGTGCTTTTAATTGTACATTAATTTTTAATTTCTGGATGGCTGTGTTGTAAGCCCCTGGTGTGGGTTCTCGTACCTCCTGTACACAAATGAAAAGGTATAGTGGCAAAGGCTCACAGATTTTTAGAGCCACAGCTGCTCAGCTCTGCCTGTGTGACTGTGACTCTGCACGGGCTCTTCACCTGTCTCAATACATTATCCACAATCACTCTCTCCAATGTTAGAATTAAATTAACATGTAATGACTAGTGGGTAGTGTATTTGTGTAGTCTAGTTTAAAAAATATTCTTACTTTCCCTCTTATCCCAACTTATCTTTAAATGCAGTTTTAAATGCCCTACTGAGGAGTTTATGTTAGGGACTGATGAAAAGCCTATAGTCTGCACTCTCTGCTCTCTCCTCTCAGAGTCTCTATAGAGAACTGGAAATGCTGTTCTGAGCTGACCTGAGCCAGTGGTCCTGGGCTCTAATCTCTGATTCCCAGATGATAGCAGATGTCTCTTAAGTGACTCCAGGTGTTGTGAACAGAGTGCAATCTCTCATCTGACACAGCACGGCGACTCCTTAGACTTCTTTCATATCACCTCTTTATAACATTTGAAGGATTGGGATTTCTTGACAGCTGCTGGAATGCTAACTCCCCACTTAAAGGGACTCTGCTTTGAGTCCTCAGGTGATCTGTGCACTTTCATGCTGTACTGTTTGATTCAGACCCACATGCCAAATAGTTTTAATATGTTCTCTTTTTTCATTAAACAGATTTTGTCATGTCCAAGAGACTTCCTGCCAGTAGCAGCTCTAAGTTTTTCTTACCATCAAGGCATTGCCTGTCCCTTGTTAACTCTCTGCATATGTCCCTTCAGAATGTCCCCATTGGCATCTTCTTGGCAGTGACACTTTCCCTGCCACCCTCAGAAAGCAGTACTTCTTCCTTAATTTCCAGGATGTTATGCATACTTGTAGTTTGGGGGCCCTTAAAGGCCCATTTTTGCTTTGCAGGGATTTCTCATTGGTCAGATATGAGCTTCACTGTTGTAACAGGAGCTGAGTTATTTAGCTAGAACTTTCTGCCAAATTAAATATTAGAAATTTTGAGGGCAGAGTAGTGTAGTTACAAAGTAGAATTGATGAATAATCTCAACTCTGCATTTCAATATCCTTTGGACTTTGGTTTGTTAAGTTAGTCATCTGACTTTTCTTATAGTGGGCTGCATTTAATTTTGTTTCGTTAAATCCTTTTCTAAACCCAGTTTTAAAACTACAACATTTCCTCTGTTATACAGAAGCCAAGGGAGGTACAGATCTGTGTACATACATCTCTTGTATCTGGTGCATGTAGGTGTCACCATGGTAGCAGTACTGGTTAGCATTTATGATATTCTTACCTTGTGTCAGCCTCCATTCTTGGTTTAAAAACTTTAAAAATATTTGTTTAGTGTGTGTGTACATGGAGGAGGGGCATGGATGTGGGATACTGCGTATGTGGAAGCTAGAGGAGAACTTGAAGGAGTTGGTTCTCACCTTCCATCATGTAGAATGCAAGGATGGAACTCAGACCAGTGTTTTAGCAATAAGCTCCTTTACCTGCTGATCCATCTTGCCAACCTTCAGGAACCACTCTAAATGCTCCAGATACACTTAGCTTTTCCAAGTTTCCCACCAGTCTACCAAGTTGGAACAATTATCTAACTTATAAATGAATGAACAAAAGCACAGAAGGGTTAATTTACAAAGGAATGGAGCTAGAATAAGGACATTGATGTTCAGGCCCAGTGCTCAGGTTTCTGATAGTATTTACCACTTAATGAATATACTGTTGGAAAGTTGAGTCCACTTCTGTCTGATGGTTTCCTTTTTGTGATGAATAAGTGTTGAGATACTGAGTCAGGAAGAAACTATAGAAATCAGAAGTTTAAAATAGTATTTTCCTAGTAGTGGTGGAGTTAAGAAGACATTGCTGAATTCATACGTGAAAAATGTGTGTGTGTATATATATATATATTTAATTTTAATTTGCAAAATTGTATGTATTTGTGATGTAATATTTTGATAGGTGTACATGTTATAAAATTGGCAAATCAAGTAATTTGACCTATGAATATTAATGCATATTTGTTGATTCTTTTTGTGTAAACATTCTTGAATTCTTACTTACTTAGAGGGAGAGATGGTTGCTTCTAAGATATTTTAGTTTGAGTTTTATGTGGTGCAAGTTGGCCCCCGCCATCACACACAAACGACTAGGGCTTGTTGAAAACTCAAATCAAGTTAGTGTGATGCTAAAGGCTTTCAGTGAGACTGCATGAGCTGACTCAACGTGCAGCTGCACCTGGGTTATCTTTTCTTGGCTGGGAAGTGACCAGAAAGGATTCTCTAGAGAGATAGTTTTGCTGAACTCAGTCTTCAGAATTTGGCATTCAGACTCTGATAATGATTTCCCAATTGATTGTTTCCTAAAACTGAACAAAAGACCCTCAAAATTCTTATTATGTGGTACCTTGTTAGGAATTTGGTTGATGATAAAAAAGGACAGAATGAGGCAAAAAATTCTTACATCATAATACTAGTTACTATCTCTTCTTACTTTTATATATTGAGATATGTGTTTTTAAATTCAGTGCTGGAGAGATGGCTCAGTGGTTAAGAGTACTTGCTGCTCTTGCTGGGATCCTGGGTTTGGTTCTCAGCACCCACATGGTGGCTCACAATTGTTAATAACTCCAGTTCTGGGGGATCTTCTGGCCTCTCTGAGTACCAGGTATACATGTGGTATGTAGACATACATTTGGGCAAAACGTTCATACACATGAAATAAAAATAAGAGAAAACAACATGTGATGGAGTAATATTGACATGGTTGAGTGAAGAAAGCTTTGGCAGCCCTTCAGTGTACTGGAGATCTGACATCGGTGTGGTGGTATGAAAAGGGAATTAACTTAGAAATCAGAAAGATTCTAATTTGAGTCCCACCAAACAATTGCTGAGTGCTGAAAGTTACTAGACCTTGCTAAATACCAGATTCTTTACCAGTAGTGGCAGTTTTTAATTTTTTTGAATTGCAACTAGTGTAGGCAAATGTCTGGCACATAGTTATTGATGAAAAAAAAGTAAAATTTGCCTTTTTAATACCCACCCACACCCATTATTCTCTAGGGGAAGTCTTGGTTTTCCACATTTCTTAGAAATTGTGTCAGTTTGCCATACATTTCCCAGTTTTCATGAATGTGCTCAGCTTTTAGGAGACAGAAATCTGGGTCACAGTGTTATGCCTGCCAGAACTGACCCTGCAGGGGTTGAGGTTTATGACTAGGCTGTTGTTGAAGAGTGGGCCATGCCTAAGATATAGAACATTGTGATTCTAAACAAAGGTGGCTATTTGCAAAAACCTAACAGGGACATGGGGAAGTGGACATGGGAATGTGTGAAAAATAAAAATCCCTGCCTTTGGCTCTCTGGGGTCAAGTTCAGAATGTAGCAAAGCAGAATCAATGCCGGCCATGCTCAAGAAAATTGAGGCAGGGAGTTTGTGGAGAAGACTGGATCCCAGGTGAGAGTTAATCCTTGGTCATTGTGAGAATTACACCCAAAAGGCAGGAGAATGAAGCACATACCTTCTTGCTATGGAGACTGGGGCACTGGTGCTAAGAGATGGGGCAAGATGAAAGTTGGAAAGAGAAGTCCTTCCTGCAAGCTGAAGTGGCTTCATGAAGAGCCACTGAGGTGGCAGGAGACCTGTGTGCTCAGTTAAGCTTTCTCCCTGGAAGGGTTGCAGAAAAGCTGGCATTGACAGCTTCAGTCCTGCTGCGCTGTGGAGTGGCAGCTCTTTCTATATTGACCAGCTGGCTCAAGGTCAATTCCAGGGGAACAGTAGGCAACCTACTGACTGACAGCCAACAGGGCCTGAGCCTAGGCTAGTTATCCTGGCATTATAAGTTAATTTCAAGTTATGCATTTATTCCAGGGTCATTTATTTTCTGTGAAATACCTGAAAGTAAACTGCTCAAGCCAGTGGCTTCATGAAAAAAAAAAAAAAATCAGATGGTCACTTAATTAAGAATCCATTTATCCAGTTAAAATCCAAGCCTTGGGCACTGTGAGATCTAAAAGAGAAGACAATTGGAGGCTTCAGGAAATTTGACTTTCCTTTGGCTTCAATTTCTTGTTGTCAATTATATAATCAGTATGTGCTCATTACTCTCCCAGTTCCTCTTGCCCAATTGAAAAGGTACTGTAAAGAAACAGAAGAAGAAAGTCCCATATAACCCTACCATCTGTATGCAACTATAGGGATAGATTCTTTGTGTTTTCTTCATATGCTCACAATTTGCACATGGTTGTTTAAAATTTATTTTCCAAGTCATGAATATGTTTAGGTTCTGAAATAAGTACACAGCATACCAAAAATGTGAGGAAAATTACCCATAATTATTTCTGCCCCAGAATTTAGGTTTCAAAAATACTATGTGTCTTAGTTAGGGTTTCCTTGCTGTGAAAAGACACCATGACCACAGAAGCTCTTATAAAGGAAAACATTTAATGGGGTGGCTTACAGTTCAGAGGTTTAGCCCATTATTGTCATGGTGGCAGGCAGAGAGCTGAAAGTGCTGGAGCTCAGAGTCCTACATCTTGACCGACAGGCAACAAGAACTGAACTGTCTCACTGTGTATAGCTTGAGCATAGGAGACCTCAAAGCCCACCCCCACAGTGACACACTTCCTCCAACAAGGCCACACCTCCCATTAGTGTCACTCCCTTTGGGAGCCATTTTCTTTCAAACCACTACTCAGTGTAAGCATATCAACAGCTTATTTGTACATAACTAAAATAGTACACATTTAATTAAATAAATAGTGGGGCAGTGCAAGTCTCCTCTGACCACTCCTCATCTCTAGTCTTCCATCTATAAGAGAGCTACACGATTTGAGTGTGGGACACGAGGGTGGGTGTAGCATGAATCTTAAAAGTTCTTATTAATAAAATCAAACCCGAGGCCAGTTATTGGGGTGAACACTGGAAGGTCAGAGAGACAGAATAAGCCACAGCTATCTCACCTCGCTGGATCCTCAGCTGGTCGTTTCCTCAGACTGGATGCCCCGAGCCATCATCCAGAATGGGTCTCAGCTGAACTGCTGCTAGAAGCCTGAAAGCTTAACCAGGCCAAATGCTTCTCCAGGCCAAAGGCCTCTCCAGGGCAAATGCCTCTAGTTTCTGGTCCTCACGCCTTATATACCTTTCTGCTTTCTACCACCACTCCCTGGGATTAAAGGTGTGGCTTTCTGGGATTAAAGGTGTGTATCACCATGCCTGGCCGTTTCCAATGTGGCCTTGAACTCACAGAGATCCAGAGGGATTTCTGTCTCTGGAATGCTAGGATTAAAGGCGTGTGCTACCACTGCCTAACCTCTATGTTTAATATTGTGGCTGTCCTGTTCTCTGACCCCAGATAAGTTTATTAGCATACACAATAGTTTGGGGAACACAATACCCCCACAGGTGGGTGGGGGTGTATGTTCATATGTTTGCACACGTGTGAATGTCTGTGTGGAGCTAAAGGATTGACATCGTGTATTTTCCTCGGTTGGTCTGTCCCTTGGTTTTGAGACAGGGTCTTTCACTGGACCCATAGCCCATTAGTTCAGCGAGGTTGCTTAGGCCAGCAAGTTCTGGGGATCCACTTGTGCTGTGGATATCGCTCTGTATAAATAAAATGCTGATTGGCCAGTAGCCAGGCAGGAAGCATAGGCGGAACAAGCAGAGAAGAGAATTCTGGGAACAGGAAGGCTGAGTAAGGAGACGTTGCCAGCCGCCACCATGAGTAATAACATGTAAGATACTGGTAAGCCACGAGCCAGGTGGCAAGGTATAGATTTATAGAAATGGGTTAATTTAAGATATAAGAACTAGATAGCAAGAAACCTGAGCCATTAGGCCAAACAGTTTAAATAATATACGAGTCTGTGTGTTTATTTTATATGTGGGCTCCGGGACTGGCGGGAAACTCTCCAGCTACCCACTTGTCTCCATGTGCACAACTCCCCCAGTGCTAGAGCTACAGATTCATGTCGTAGCTGTTCTTTATAGAGGCCCTAGGCGTCTAAACTTGGGTCCTCTTGCTTAGGAGGCAGACATTCACCTACTGAGCCATCTCTCTAGCCCCAGAAAAGAACTTTCATATGTAAATGATTATTACATGTATTATTTGTGTATGATAGAGTCTAACTTATTTGTAAAGTAGTTATAAAATTAATACTCAAAAGCTATTTCTGTCTCAGCCTTTCCCATTCATTAACGGTAACACCATCTCTTCTTTTAATCATTACAAAAGCCTTGAAGCTACCCCTGACTTCTGACTTCAGCTCACACACTTGTTTCCAACCCATCAGCAAATTCAGCTTCACTGTATATTCAAATGTATCTAGGATTTGATGACTTCTTTCTACCTCAACATTACCCTCCTGATCCAAGACAACACCATTTCCTAATGGTGTGTTAGTGCTACTAGTATTCCTATTCTAGTCTTAAACTCTGTCCTGGTTGGCTCTTACTGTCGACTTGACATATTATTCAGGGAGAGAATCTCAATTGGAGAGTTCCCTAGATCAGAATGGCCTGTGGGAATTTTCTTGATTATTAATTGATATTTGAGGGCCCAGACCACTGTGGGTGGCAGCATTCCCTTGGCAAGTGGTCCCAAACTGTATAAGAAAGCTAGCAGAGCATAAGTCTGCCTGCTAACCATCAGGCAGCATCTTCCATGATTTCTGCCCATGCTTATTTGGCTATGAAGTAAGTTACTGGTCAGATATATGCTTTGTGGAATAGCAAGCAGGCCTGCCTTCAAGTTCCTGCCTTGGCTTCCCTCAGTGATGGACTGTGACCTAGAATTATAGGCCACATAAACCCTTGACTCTTCTAAATTGCTTTTGGTCAGAGTTTTATCACAGCAACAGAGAAAAAATGAGAACAACCTCCTAGATTTTTTTTCCATGTTGTTTTTCATCTGTAGCACAGAAAAGAATTTCAATGACCTTTCTCCATTCTCTTAAGTGGGTTACATAAGCCAGCATCACTCTAGCTCTATAGGAGAGTAGTTAACGCATTACATATGAGGGAATACTTAAGACATTGAGGCTTAGTTCTTCCCTGTTCTTATTGTCTGTATTCTTAAAAATTGTTCATTACTTTTAATCTGTTCTTTGAAATTTTCATACATGTATTCAGTGCATTTTCATTACTTACTTCCTACCTTCTATTATCTCCTTCCCACCTTTGTCAGTCCCCCTTCTCCCTACAAGTCTCTTTCCCGTCTTCACATCTTTCTGTTTTGTTTTGTGATGGTCTGAGTTTAACTAGGGCTGTTTGTGTGGCCCTGTTTCTAACTATACATTGGAGCCTGGTGAGTCACCAGTCAGTAACACAACTGAAGACAACAACTCCCTCTTCCACTGGACACACCAGCAGCCAGTCATTCACAAGGTCCCACTAGGCCCTCCTGTGTCTGTTCAAGCCCAGTCTTATGCAGGTCCAGTGCAGCTACAGCTGCTGTGAGTTAATGACTGTAGTGGCTGTGTTGTACCTCGAAGACAGCATGTAGCAGTCTTTCTCCCTATCTTCAGACTCTCACATTCTCGCTGTCCCTCTTCTGCAGTCCTCCCAGAGCAGAGAAACTCTCACTTATCTCATGTTGCAAACTACTGTGTAGTTCAGTAAAGGATGACCTTTAACTTTTTTTAACATAATTTTTATTGATTCTTTGGGAATTTCACATCATACACCCAAATCCCATTCTTTTCCCAGTCCCTCCATATCTGCTCTTTACCCTTGCAGCGTCCCTCCCCCCAATAAAAAAAATTTAAATTAAAAAAAAAAAACAAGAAAACCCACTCTGCTTCTCCATCTTTCCCGCCTCTCCATCACCTCTTCATTTGTCCAAACAGCTTTCCTTGCACATGTTCACTGTAATGAGCTGTTCTGGTTCAAGGCCTCTGGTTTCCGGTTCACCATCAATACTGGACCCTCACCAAAACTCCTCTTGGATGTCCTGCTGCTGCCCCAAGTCATGGAGATCCTGCAGCTACAGTTCTGCAGGACCAGTCCCTTCATGAGCTCCAACAGGTCATAGACGCGATAGATGTTGAGGTGGGCCTACTTAAAGCATTGGATGTGGGCCTGGGTGATAGCTGAGTTGGTCAGTCTGGGCCTCCACCAGGACCACACCCTAATGTGAGGGGCGGAGCCAGCTGTACTATGCCCACATGGATTGAAGTCAACTCTGTCATGCCCGTGGTGAGGGTCTATAGCAGGGTCCTTGTTGTTGTTCCCTTTGGGGGTGGGGGCCAAGTAGGTGCAGAGTCAAACCACACAGACTCCGGGAGAATGTCGAAACAACAAGCTCAGTTTATTCAGGAAGAGGCAAGCCTTATATACCCTCCACCCCACCCTGGGGGGAGGTCTGATGAATATGCGTCTGCTGGTGTGACATGGCTGCCCCTCATTGTTCCAGGTCATCTCCAGATCATGTTTCAGCTGCTGTTGCTAAGACCATCAGGCAGACCCAGGCTGGCTCTCAGAAAGTATCTTTTTTACTTGTTTGGGCGTCTGGCCCTCAAGTCCGTTAGGGATGAGTCATCCCACAAGGGTCAGGGCCAGCTCTCCCAGGGTCAGCAAAGGGTAGGGTAGCTCAGCACAGCCCTCAGATTTCAACGTGCATGCTTTATTTACATGGCCCTAGTGGTAGCATAGGACACAGACATCAGCAAAGACCTCAGCTGAAGCTAAACCACCGACCTAGACATGGCCCTTAGCACCAGCTCGGCCGAACATCGCCGTGTCCCTGGGTGCCGGTGTAGGCACCCACACCAGCCTTTCCCTCACTACCTTCGCTTCTGTAGCCCCACCTCTCTCTGCCCTGCTCTCTCTCTTTCCATTTCTCCACCATATGTTTGCTCATTGTAATGGCTCCTGCCCACATGGTACTTTGAGGTGCCATGTGGGCCTGTGGGTGTCTTCCACCTGTTCCTGCCGAATGTCCGAGTGGGCTTTGGGGACCTTTAACTTTTGATCCTCTTGCCTTTACCTCCCAAGTGCTGGAATCAACAGGCATGTGTGCTGGGAGTTGAACCCAGGGCTTTGTGCATGCTAGGTAAGTATGCAACTTATGGAACTACAGCCCAGCCTCATCACTACTTGTGTTTAACATAGCATCTAGTTTTTTAAAGTATCAGCTCCTTGATCCCAAATCCTTTCTTAATTTCACTTCAGAGAAGTCTCTGTAGTACAAGGACCTTTGTGATCTGACCCCTGTTATTTCATGTCTGTGTCTTCATTTTATTCACTGCCAACTGGGCAATCTGGTCTCTGTGTTCCATCTGCCTGGTTCTATCTAGTCCACCCTGGCTGTGCTCAAATGTCACCTGCTTAGGAAAATCTTCCAGACCCATCTACGTAGAATCAGCCCTGATCTCCCTGTGCCATTTTCCCTGTGTTGTTATCTACACTGTCTGTCATCGTTTCATTTGCTCCCGTTTACCTAGGAAATTTGATGTCTGTATTATCATTTTCCACTTTGTGATTTTTTTTCCCCTTCCTACCACTTGGACTTTACAACCAGGATTTTATTGCACTTGCTCTACTGTATGCCTGTCTATCCATCAATGCACCTTTTTTTTTAATGCATTTCAAAACATGTTGCAGACATCAGCATTGTGATTTAAATGATAATTATCCCCTAAAAGCTCAGGTATTTGTACACTTAGTCCATGATTGGTAGCACTGTTTGAAAATATTATAAAACCCGTAGGGTGTAGCCTTGATGAAGGAACACATCATTAATGGCAGAGTTTAAAGGTTTATGGCCTAATCTGCTTCCTGTGTGAGATTGAGATGTGATCTCTCAGTTTCCTGCTTCTGCTGCACTCCTTCCATGCCATTATGGATGTATAGTCCTCTGGAATCCTAAGTCAGAATAAACTCTTCAAGTTGTTTTTGGTCATGGATTTTATAGCAATAACAGAAAAGTAACTAATACAAGCAGTATATTTCTTTTTAACTGTCATTTATATATTAACTAGAATTTGATATTTTTATTAACCCCACCCTAAGAAATGAAAGAATTAAACTTTGGACTTCATGCATGTGGGTAAGCACTTCATTGATTGCTGAGCTACTCATAACCTAACAACTGAGTATTTTCTTAACAAGTCTTTCCCCTACTTTCTATAGAAAAGTTATATACAATGAAATACAGTCTTGATTCTGTCATTCCTGTGTCTTGCCAAACATGGATGCCTTTGTGATCCAAATCATTATCTGGACATGAAGTGTTACTATCCTCTAGGGTGTTCCCTCAGTCTTCACAGTCCCTCCTGCATCTCTCCCTCTTATAAATGAAATCCTATGTATTCTTACACAAGGCTGTTTTTTAGCCAGGATTTGTTTTGAGATGTGCCCATGCTATTGGGTTAACAGTTCATTTTTTATTGCTGAATGTTAGTCTATTGCATGGTTACATCACTGTTTATTGTTCTTGTAGACCATCAGCTGGGCTATTCCAGTTATTGACTGTTAAGGAGCAAAGCTTTGGTGAACTTTCTGATGCAAGGCTGTCTGTAGCTATGCTTTTTTACTCTTCTTAGGTAAACCAAAATGTGGTGGTATTGTGTTCCCCAAAATATTGTGCACCCTAATAAACTTATCTGGGGTCAGAGACAGAACAGCCACAATATTAAACATAGAGGATAGGCAGTGGTAGCACACACCTTTAATCCTAGCATTCGAGAGGCAGAAATCCATGTGTTCAAGGATACAGCCAACCATGGTGACTCACGCCTTTAATCCCAGAAAGTGAGGCTTTAATCCCAGGGAGTGATGGCAGATAGCAGAAAGGTATATAAGACGTGAAGACCATGAACTAGAAGCATTTGGCTGGTTAAGCTTTCAGGCTTTCGAGCAGCATAGTTCAGCTGAGATTCATTCTGGATGAGGACTCAGAAGCTTCCAGTCTGAGGAAACAGGATCAACTGAGGAACTGGTGAGGTGAGGTAGCTGTGGCTTGTTCTGCTTCTCTGATCTTCCAGCATTCACCCCAATACCTGGCTCCAGGTTTGATTTTATTAATAAGACCTTCTAAGATTCATTAAACACCAAAATAAATTGCTAAATCAAAGGATGAGGTTTTTTTTGTCATTTTAAAATTAGTATATATTGTACAAAATGTTGAGTTTACTCTGGTATTTCCATGCCACGTACTTTGATTGTTTATTTAGTTTTATAAGAAATTTCCAGACGTTTTTATGAAAGAGTACTATTTACTTTCTCATCAGCAGTGTTTAAGAGTTCCGGTTGCTCCATATACCTACCTTTTGTGTTGTCAGCTTTTTATCTTATCCATTCATTGTGCGTCATTGTGGTTTTAATTTACATTTCTCTGGTGACTAATGAGCATTTTAAAAATGTGTTTATTGGCACACGAAGGATCTGGTCCAATCTTTGATTATTTTTAGTGTTTGAGTTCTAGGTCCTTACAGTTGGGAAATACTTTCTCCCAGAATAGAAATTTCTTAATCATTTTCTTTTTCCTTTTTGTTTTTTAAGGTTTATTTTTATTTTATACTGGTTAGTGTTTTGCCTGTGTATATGTTTGTGCAGCATGTGCATGCCTGAAGACTGTGGCAGCCAGAAGAGGACATTGGTTCCCTTGGAACTGTAGTTATAGGCAGTTGTAAGCTGCCATGTAGATGCTAGGAACTAAACCTAGGTCCTCTGAAAAGCAGCAAATATCCGTAACCACTCTGCAGCCCTATTAATTTTCTTAAGTGCCTTTTGATAAGCAGAACTTTTCAGGTTGATGAAGTTTGTCAGTATTATCTTGTTATTCTTTTTTTGTTGTAAGAAAACTTTGTGTCTTGAAATATTTTCTTTTTCTCGATTTTACAAACTTGAGAATTTTGAATTTACATATCGGTCAACAAACTATCTAAAACTAACATTTTTATGTGATATGGGGTATTGGTACATGTTCACTGTTTCCTGTATAATTACCCAGATATTTTAATACTCTTGTAAACACTTTTCCTCATTGGATTGCTTTGGCTCCATGGTAGTGAATGTGTACTATGGGTTTATCCTATGCTACACATGTATTTGTTAGTCCTTATACCTTGGTGTCTTAGTTATTGCGGCTTTTGAATGAAAAGTGAATATTGGTCACATATATTCTCCAACGATGGTTGTTTTTCAAGATTGTGTGTGTGTGTGTGTGTGTGTGTGTGTGTGTGTGTGTGTGTGTGTATTTATGGTTTTTCTTATTTAGGGAAGAGGTATTTTACAGTCATTTTAATCAGTTTCTGTAAAAATATCTGGAAAATTTTTGGTTGGAATTGTATTGATCCCACACCTAAATTTATAGAGAATATCATAACAGCATTGGACCTTTTAACCCACAAACATGGCGTATCTCCTCTTTTATGGTCCCTTTCATCTCTCTTGTCAGTCTTTATTCATCAGCTGGTTGCATGTCTTCTGTCACACTTACTTGTAGGTATTTTATTTTATTTTTTAACTATATAAACAGAACCTTTCCTTTATTGCTGTTTGCCAATTACTTGCTATGGTGTATATACAGTTAATGTATGGGTGTCAGCCCTGTATCCTGTGACCTTGCTAATGTCAGTTATGAGTTCTACTTCCTAGATTCTCTTGGAAGTGTAAACAGTCATGCCTCCTGTGTGTGGTGATTTTTCCTTTTGTATTTTTATGCCTTTCATTTTTATTTCTTTCCTGTTGCTCTGGCCCTCAAGTGCTATGCTGAATGCTGAACAGAAGTGTTGAGAGTCAATATCCTTTTCTTGTTCCCAGTTGTAGAGAGAACAGCATAATATAAGTGTAATAATATAAACTATAGATTGTTTTCCAGAGATGCCCTATAGATTGAAGTAGTTCCCTTCTATCCTAGTTCACTGAGAATGTTTTAAAATTCTAAGTTGGTTCTAGATGTTGGTCCATCTGTTGATGTGAACATGGCTTTCTCCTTTATTCTGGAGTCTTTTTTTCAAGACAGGGTTTCTCTGTGTAGCTTTGGAGCCTGTCCTGGAACTCACTCTGTAGCCCAGGCAGGCCTCGAACTCACAGAGATCCACCTGTCTCTGTCTCCTGAGTGCTGGGATTAAAGGTGTGCGCCACCACCGCCTGGCCATTCTGGAGTCTTAATGTTCACAGTCCATGCCTTTTCATGTTTTACATATTATTGGACTTGGTGTATTTTAGAATTTTGTCTCTGTTCATGAGAGAGATGAGGTTATATATCTTTTGTAATATCTTTGTCCACTATTGTGACAAAGGTTTTAAGTTTCTGTCTTTCATATTTAAAATTTTAATCCACCTGGAATTGTTTGTTATCAATAGTACACAGATGGGATCCAGTTTTATATGTTTTGTTCCCATTTAGGTATCAAGTTCAGCAGTAACACATCTCCAGTGTCCCCCCCCCCTTTTTTTGGGGGGTGCGTGTGTGTGTGTGTGTGTGTGTGTGTGTGTGTGTGTGTGTGTGTTTGTGTGCCAACTCTGTGACACATCAAGATTTCCTCTAAGCCTGTGTCTTACATTCTGCATTGGTTAATATGTTTATCCCTGTGTCAATATCTTGTTATGTTAACTAACTACAGTCCATGTAGCTTTCTAGAAAGTTTCTTCACCTTGTTTTTTTCAGATAATAGTTTGATTTTCTTGGTTTTCTGCCTTCCTATGCAAATTGAACTCCTGTTGACTTCCATAAAATTCCGGTGACATTTTGATTGGTCTTCTCTGAGGTGAATCAACAGCTTTAAGTTGAACATGATGTCAATTTTTTTAGGTTTTATTTTGATGACATTTAAAATACTCTCTATGATGACCCACATCTTTGGCTTATTTTTCCTCTATTAACCATTTTTTATAGATTCTATAAATGTATTTTTGTTACATGTTCTATTCTTCCTTTGTATAAAAATGCAGTTGATTCCTTTTTTTTGAAAAGATTTATTTATTATGTATACAGTGTTCTGTCTGCATGTATGCCTGCTTACCAGAAGAGGGCACCAGATCTCATTATAGATGGTTGTGAGCCACCATGTGGTTGCTGGGAATTGAACTCAGGACCTCTGGAAGAAACAGCCAGTGTTCTTAACCTCTGAGCCATCTCTCTCCAGCCCTTTGAATAATGATTTATTTTTATTTTATGTGCATTGGTGTTTTGCTTGCACGTGTGGCTGTGTGAGGGTGTCGGGTCACCTGGAAGTGGAGTTACAGACAGATGTGAGCTGCCATATGGATGATGGGAATTGAACTCGGGTCCTCTGGAAGAAGCAGCCAGTGCTCTTAACTGCTGAGCCATCTCTCCAGCCTCATGCAATTGATTCGTAAAATATCAATCTTTGCAGAGGTACCTAATAAATTTTAGTAGTTTTTACACTTTCTGGATTTTATAGAGAAAACTTTATAATTTGTAACTGGCATTTACTTCTTGTTTCTTTCTTCTTTATACTTTTACTTCTTTGGACTGTTTGTGCTTTGGTGTAACCACTGTGATGTTGAATAGAGCTAAAGGTAGTGAATTTTCTTGAAATCTGAGAGATAGCTCCGGGAAGGCTATTGCCCTGAAGCCTGCCAACCTGAGCTCCATTTCCAGGACCACATGGTGGAAGGAGACAACCAACTACTGCAGGTTGTCCTCTGACCCTGCAGGAGCCTGCACATGAACTCACTCTCATACATGAACAGACTTTCTCACACACACAAAGAAATATTTTATATATATAAGGAATGAAGATAATAAAATGAAATAAATGAAGATAATACAATTTTTAAATAAAGAAGAAATGATAGATGTTTGAGAAGGTGGGAATTTATATGTATGTTATTATATATATTTTTAAAACAGGGTTTTTCCGTGTAGTCCTGTAGATCAGACTGATCTGAAACTCCCAGATATCCACCTGCCTCTGCCTCCTAGGTGCTGAGATTTAAGGGCTGTGCCACCATGCCTGGCTAAATAAATGTAATTTTTAAATGTTTTAAAAGAAGATGTTGAACTTCCTTTTGTTGCTCCTAATTTTAAAGCAAGTACTTTCACATATCTCTGCTAAGACAGGCCAGAGGTGTTCTTTAGTCAAGGGAGCTCCTTCCTGTGTTTGATTTGCTTGTTTACTTGCCATATTCTAATTGCAGCCCTTAAACTGCTTCATGTATTCTCTTTTGCTGTTTTTAATTTGGGTTTTTGTCCTTCCCTCAATGTTTTGTCTCTGATGTGGGTTTTGTTTTGTTTAATTTTTTTAATCTTGCTAGAGATTTCTGGTCCAGCAATTCTAGAATCTCCTGAGCTATTAATTCTTCGTAGTCTGATTTGTTTCCCTTCTGTTCTTTATGTTCATCTGGAAATCTGACTAGGATACGTTAGGCTTTTCTGCTCTTTTTCATGTTTCTTGTTGTTTTGAGGAGTGCATGAGTTGGGGAGAGTCCCTTTTTCCTATTTTATTTTATTTTATTTTAGCCTCTGGAGTATTTAATTTTCACCCGACTAGCAAGTATTTTAAGCTTATGGTACTGGAGAGATGGCTCAGCAGTTAAGGGTGCTTGCTGCTGTCATGAGAATCAGAATGTAGATCCCAGCCAGCAGCTTGTCTGCAGGCTTACAAGCTTATCTGCAGGCTAACAAGCACCTGTAATTCTAGTGCCAAGCAATCTTATGCTTTCTCTGGGCCTTCTAGGACACCCATGTGCACATGCTCGTGGGCCATACACATGCAAATAATTGTATATGAACATAAAGAGTCTAGAATTTAATTATAGCAATTGGGAGAGTTTTCAGAAGTATCTCATCTTTGAATATATAAAATTATTGAACTGAGAAAGAATGAAATCTTGTAACATGGATGGCACAGTGAGATAATCAGGTTAAGTGAGGTAAGTCAGGCACAGTCAGACAGATACCACTGTCACTCACTCATTAAAAAAAAAAAAAAAGTCCTACAAGAAACATATGATATAGTGGTTACTAGTGCCTGGAAGGGGAGGCTAGAGAGGGCTGAGAAAGGCTATATAAAAGATGCCAAAACACAGTCAGATGGGGAGGGGGTTTGTTCTGGTGTTCTGTAGCACAGCTGGGTAATTCAACCTATAACAATTGATGATATATTTCAAAATAACTGGAAAGAAAGAGTTGGAAGGATTTTAACACATAAAATGACAAATAATTGGGCTGGCCAGATGGCTCAGTGGGTAAAAATACTTGCCCCCAAACTTGACAACTTGAATTCAGTCCTCAGGACCCACATGGTAGAAGGAGAGAACTGACTTCCACAAGTTGTCCCTAGACCCTCTACAAGTTATTGTGGTACACATATGTGTGCAAGCTCACGCCCACACAGAGAGAAATAAATGATAATAAAAATTTTAAATAAAGAAATGATAGATATTTGAGAAGGTGGGAATGCTAATTACCAATTTGATCATTTTGTGGTACATATACATTGAGTTGTCAACAATATTCCACAAGTCAAGCATTGATGAGTTATGTTCAAAGAACTCAATAAATGAATGAGATACAGCGCACCTTTAGAACCAAAGACTCACTGTTGTAAGATGTGCAGTGGTCAGTTTCACATGTCAACATGGTAAAATAATTTGTAAAAGGAGTAAATCGAACACTCAGGAGGTTGAGGCAAGCGAGTTGTAGTGAGTTGAAGGCCGATCTGAGCTGTGATATAAACAAACTATAGAACACACATTACCTCATTTAAAGTCTTACTATAACGCCATAAACAAAATATTGTGGTATCAACACAAAGATGGATTTATCCAGCAGTGGAACAGAAGAGAGAACAAATGACCACAAAATTTATTTTAAATAAGGATGCCTGAGGTAAGAAGGCTCAGTGGTAAAGGTACTTGCCTCACAAGCCTGGCGACCTGAGTTCACTCCCTGGAGTCCACGTAAAATAGACAGTCCACATAAAAAAGACAGTCCACATAAAAAAGACAACTTGCTCCACCAAGTTGACCTCTCCTTGCTCTCTTTCAATTCATGGATTCTTTTCATTAATTGTTGTTACATGCATCTATGCATGTATATTTATATACATACGTATTCCTGAATATAACCTGCTGAGTCTATATAATGTTACTTGTATTATGTTTTCAGGACCAACCTCTTGGCATTGGATAACCAATTGGTGCCCTCTTTCCTGGGGAAAACTTTCTCCCACTTTCAGCATTCCTTAGTTGCCTGTAGTTCTTTGTGTATGTTTGAGACCTTGTAGTCTAGTACCCATTCACTTGGGTATGTCTATTGTTGTCCATGTTCAGCTCATGTTTAAGCAGTCATGTTGGTGACACCATATGGGTATAGCTTCTGAGTTTACTAGGTGGCAGTCTCAGCAAACTCTGTGATTGTCTGGATCTTACAATCTTTCTGCCCCCTCCTCTACAATGTTTCCTGAACCTTAGGTGTGGGAGTTATTTTGTAGATGTATATCCATTGGGACTGGGCTCCCCAACTCTGCATTTTGATTAGTAAGCATAGACATTAATCCAGCAGTTGACGTAATGAAACTTACTTGAATAAATGTAACTTTTGATACTATAAAAAGAAAATCATTAGCTTTGTTTTTCTGGTTTTTTTGTTTTGTTTCGTTTTTTGAGAAGTTCAGGCTGCCTTTGAACCCAGTATCTCCCTGTCTCACCTTCCTGAGTGCTAGAATTACAGGCACACACATACTCAGTAAAACTAGTAACCTTGAATCCCCTCCAAAGGTAGAAACCCTTGTGTGTTTCCTTTTACTCATTTGGTAGTAATAGATAATATACGTATGTGTGTATCTTAAAGTCACATTTGTGATCTTAATTTGCTAACTTCCCTGTATATCCTGATTTTCTCCTTCAGAACAGTCCCTTGTTTTACCTAGGGACTGTCTGCTGTTGGAGTCACTAGTAAAGGTGACTACAGCTGCTGTATATTGATTACTTCCAGCCTGGAAGCTGTGTTGAGCTCATGACATGCACTGTGCTATTAGGACACTGCTTGAATAAATAACCCCATCTTATAGAAAAGAAAAAAAGAGGGGGTGTTAAGTAACCTGCCAAGTTTTAATCTGTAGAGCTTGGTTTTATAATTATTGTTCATTCAAGTCTTTGTGAAATACATACTGTCATTAAAAAAACTTACTATAATAAGTTCTGCTGTCAGAAGCCTCTCTGAAGAGGATGTCTTGGTGCAGAGGTCATTTCTGCACTTTAGATGTCTGAGTGCCCCTCCCTCTGCCGGTTCTTTATACATTTAATTCTTCCTCACCAGATGAACATTTCAAAGTGAGTGTGGTTGTCCAGCAAACACACAGCAAGACTATGCACAGAGAGCCAGGCTGACCATAGGTTCCATGAAGGTCTGAGCCAGATCAGCAGGAGTGTGGATGTCTTTCTGCAGGAATGCAGACCTGCATTCAAGCCAGCAAGATGGTCTCTACTCAGTGAGTCATGATTGTAAGATTGCATTAGGTAACTTTCCTGCCTTCTTCATGAAAGGATACCTGGTGAGGGCTTCATTGCCAAGGGAAAGGTCCTGGCAAGGTCATATGGCCAAGGAGCATATTCACACCTGTGATTTGTAAGGCACGTGGGAGGAAGTACTGTGAGAGTGTGTCAGACTTGGGTTCACATATATCTCTAACATTTCACCTCATTTAAGAAGAACTTCCTGTGGCTTGTAATTGCTGAGAATTTGAAACAACACTGTTTGTAGAGGGTCTCTTTGTGACTCCTTGGCTTGTTCTTTGTACCTCTCCTCCCCATGAGGTCTCTGGTTCTGTATGGGAAGGGCAACTGACTCCACAAATGGCCCAAGATTGTAGATGCTGCTCACTTCTGCCTTTGCTGTCTGGCATGGTAATGACAGAGTGCATTTGTCTTGGTCCTCAGCTTCTATTATTTGTAGTTCTGTTCCTCCTCTGCATTCTTTCACTCTGGTTAGGAGCAGAGTGTCTAAGAAGTCCTCAGAGTTTGTGAAAAGCAGTGTTTCTGTGGATCATGTTCTTTCCTTTCCTTTTCAAGTTTAATGGTTAGGTACTATTGGTGTTTGCTGTGTCTCTCAGCAACAAGCCAACAAGTCTCTCCCTGGCTTCTCGGGTTTTGTACTGAGGCTCCAGGAATCCTGGAAACCTATAACAGAAGGGGAGGGTGGAAGGAGAGAAGGGGGAGGCTGACTGATAAAAACTGAAGAGAGCCTGGTAGGCTAGATAATATCAGAACATGTAGCTTAAATGAACTTTCCATCTGACTCTTTGTCAGGTGCACCAATTTTTGCAGAGAGCCTCTTTTAGGCATGGTGCAATGGAAAAGGAATATGGAACCTGGGGGTGTGAAATAGCTGCATGTATGCATAATTTCTAATGAAAAACTGGAAATCTGGGGAACAACATGCACTCTGCAAGCAGATCTACATTGGGTTAGAATTTAGAGGTCCCTCTTAATGTAAAAGGAAGGACCATTTTCTTGTTTGTATTTCCATTTTCAGACAGAACAGGCCTAGCTGACATAATGTGGTGGTGGTAAGGAAGAGATGGCCTTTACACAGCACTTGATGATGTCTCCTTGGGGTGACTCACAGAGGGTGTGGCCGACAGAAGCTTCTCTTCCTCTGTTTTTTCTTCTTTGTTTTCCAGCGCCCAGCCTATCTAACCTTGACGACTGACACAGAGAAGATTGACACAGAGAAGATAGCCTTCGTAATTTAGAGAGGAGTGTGCTCAGTCTTTGCCTCTTCTCTGTCTAATGAGTCTCTGTAAAAAATATATCAAAAAGAAATTCTCATCTCAGAGTCCTCACATTTCAAAGTGGGATGTATGTATTACAAGAACTGCTGATTCATTAGGAATGCTTCCTAATTCCAGTGCAACAGCTGCTTCTGGTTAGAATAAACTCCCGCTCTTTTGTGCCCTGTTCCTCTGAGGAGACCTTAAATTTTGGCTTAAAACTTCCTCTTGCTTCACTTTTCTCTCTTGTCCTGTTTTTGTGCCTTGATTATGGTGCTTTATCCTTCTCAGCATTCATGCAGTCTGAACAGCCTACTGTACCCGTGCCTCACCTTTAAAAAATGGCTCTTTTTTAAAAGATCACAAACACTAACAAAACTCTTGTGATAATGCTTTTTGTTTGCATTCATAGTGGCAGTAGAATATATTGTACAGCAGTAAAGAAAAAAGTTGAGACTTGTTGTAGTCATGAATTCTAAGTGCAGTGATTTAAAGTACAGGGAGCATTTCAGAAACCGCCATTGTCCGTTAAATGAAACCTCTGTATTAGTGTATCATAGCATGCTGTTCTAATCACTTTCCTCCAAATACCAGCTTTTGAAAGAAACATACTGTATTTTTTATACAAAATCTGCAATCGTATAATTGAACGGCTCGGCAGAATAGGTAAATGAATGTAGCAATGTGCATTCAAATATGTCTCTTTGGTCTGTAATGAGCTGATTGAAGTTCACAGTTGTAAGACTTGCCATTTTATTTCCTGATTTTACATCCTGGACCCAGACAAAAGTGCCTTAAAAAAAACTAACAGAAAAAAGTAGAAGAAAATTGTTCGTAAAAGTCAGCTGGCCTTTTGTGGAGACCACTGTTGGATTCAGGGTTCTGATGGTCATTACTCAGCTGTCCATCTATAAAGTAGATGATCTTCTGCTGTCCTCTTGTATATACATGGACTGGAAATGTAGCTGAATGGTAGAGTGCCTAACATTTGCAAAGTCCAGGGTTCAGTCCCCAGTACTGCCTCACCCACCCACCCACTCACCCCCAGTAAAAGATAAATAAAAAGCAAAATTTTCCTATGTAACCATTTCAAATTTTAGGATTTTTATATTTATTTATTTTTATTTAATATGTATAGAATTTTTCTGTCTGCATGCATATTTGTGTACCACATGTTTGCAGTGTCCCCAGAGGCCAGAAAAAGAAGGCATCGGATCATCAGGTCAGGAGTTAGAGATGTTTGTGAGCCACCGTGTGGGTGCTGAGAACTGAACCTGGGTCTCTGGAAGAGTAGCCAGTGCTCTTAAATGCTGAGCCGTCTCTCCAGCCCCTTAATTTTACAATTACAACTTCTGTTGGTGGGTTTGATGGCCTCCCATGCCCATGGGATCACATGGTGAGTGAGACCTTGGGGGCCTGTGTTGCTTTCTTCATTGCATTTATCTCAGCTGTGCCACTGGCTGACTTGCAGGTCTTATTCCCCACTAGACACTGAATCCTTGAGACTAGAGATTGTGTCTGATTCACCCATTTTCTTCAATACCCTCCCCCCCAATGGGCCCCACCATCAATGCATGCTTGATGACCAAATGAGCCATTGACGTGTAAAACCGTCTATCAGAGATGTTATCACACTGTGCAGAAGACAGAGATGAACAGGCATCATTTTAAATCCTGGTTAGTATGAGACTGTGCAGATTCCAGACAGATGTAACCTTGAGCTTTAGGACAGTTCTAGTCATTGAAGACCCTCCAGTTCTTTCTCCCAGGCAAGAGAACCTTCCTCCTTTTTTTGCACCTTGCTTAGTGGGAGACAGAGTGGGAAAAGGACAGAGAGAGTAGTGTCAGCAAGCTTCCACTCACTTGGGACAGCTAACTATTTGTGGGCTTGTTTGAATGTCCCGGATTCTGTGGATGTGTCCAGGGGAATTCCTTATATTCTCTGTGCTCACATTCTTCCTAAGAATGAGAGTCTAACAGTTTAGAGCAGCTGACTATTCTCACACTTTTTGTCACCTGACTGAATCAGGTCATAAAAACTTGGGTTCTTACTTTTCTGATCAAGAAGCAAAACCTGGGCAGACCACCCATACTGTGGCCAGGCCTCTGGGCTAAGAGAAAGCATGATACAGACCTGGGCTAAGAGAAAGCATGATACAGAGTTCTTATGCGCAGTGAAGACAGAGATGACTTATTTCACACATGTGTTAATTTTAACATAGATGGTGAGGTTGTGGATAACTTACTATTCTAATGCATCAGTCGATTGAAAACATTCTTATAATATCCTCTCATGTGGAGTGAATGACTGCCTGCACCATGAATGTGAGAAATGATGTGCCCACGGGACTATGCTACCTTTAAAACTTGTCCTTCTTTGGTAACAATAAATAGCAAAATATAAACAAAGCAAAAAAAAAAAAAAGTAAAATAAAAACTATGGTTTAAAATACCGCATTAGAAGCCAGAGTAAAGTTATGTACTACATTTCCCCACTTTGCTGGCATTCTGAAAAAGGTAAAATTAAAAGATCAGGCAAAAGATAAGAGGGTATAAGAACCAAGAGTAGGGTGAGGTTGACTAGCATGGCACAGTCAAGCCTGCTGGGAGTGGCTGTCTTCTCTGTCCTGGTTGTCTTGTGACAGCTGCACCCATGAGTGCTTTTGTCAGATGACTGAATTTCCCTTTATGTTAGAACGAGGTGGTTTGTTAAAGGTAGCCATGGTGGGAAAGACAGGTGGAAAACAGATGATCTGACTGTAGTGTGGGTAGGGCACAAGAGAACATTCTGGGGTCCTGGAAGTATATATTTTGGTTGAGGGTGGTTCTTATGCAGCCATGTGCAGCTAACTCATTTAAGGATCCGTAGAGACACAGAGTGAATGTGCTTCATCATATGTCTGTCAAAGGTGAATTTTAAACAAGAAGAATGATAACCTTTAGAACTTAAGCCTTTGCTTTGATCCTTCACTGTCCGTTATTAGTGTGATGATGACCTTGAGCAAGTCCTTCCTAATCTGGAGCCTTGGACTCTTATCAGTCAACTACAGCTGAGAACAGCCAGCTCACACACACACAAGGTAGGGAGAGGCCACGCCTGATGGGGCTGAGATAGCCAGGCACCCTTCCTCCTTTCTCTTGAATGGCCCCTCCTGTAAAGCTGGTCTTTCAGTTAGCTGGAGCTGTTCTACTTGAGAGTCATAAAAGTTAAGCTGTAACATGTGAAAGGTAAAAGTGCCAACATCCACATGATCTTTAAAGCTCTTAGGGTCTTGTCTTCATGTCACCATAGCACACTAAATCCTCTAGGGTTGTGTCTTAGCTAATGAGTTAGCTAGGTACTATCTATGGTATTTCTTCAGTTAGGAAGTATTTGTAACATTAGCTTATAGAGAGTCAGTCATTCCTTAATTATGGTAATGTATGTGTGCTTCCATCCTAAAAAATTTTTTTTCCTTTGCATTCGTTCTGTCTTTGAAATAAAATCTTTATCTTGGGTTAAGTGAATAAATATTAATTTAGAAATCCCCATTGGCTCAACCCACTGGTCTGTTAAATCATAAAGAATATCTATATACTTGCAGCAGTGAGCATTTTACAGGCATTTAAAAGCTGTTGCAAATATGGCTGGACACCATTCTCTCTGACCTAATAATAAAAGCAGAAGCTACCGATTTTCAATGCTTGATGCATTCCTTGAACTCTGACAGCACTTTTGTGATACTTTGCTTAACTTATTCTAAACTTCCACCTTTTTATGTAAACAGGAAGTGTTGTCCTTTTGCAAAGGGAGGCAGCCTGGGAGAGAGGAGGTGACAGCTCTGGGGAAACCGCACCTGTTGTTCTAGGCAGTGTGACTCCACACCCCCAGTCTCCACATAAGCCGTATAGCATCTGCTGCTTTTGAGGGAGGCGGGCAGCCTTCTGACTAGCAGGTTCCAGCTAACCTCATGGCTGATGGTACTCAGTTTCAGGTCTGGTCTCCTAGAGTCAAATCCTTTTAAAACTATACTCAGTGATGAAAGAAACCAGAGCCCCTCCTGTGCCACCACACCTTCCCCCCCCCCCCACCCCCCAGGACTTCCACTGCTGTGCCCTAAGCCTTCCAGTCTCTCTGATTCTAGACGTCTACATCTTCTGCTCTCAGGAAAAGAGCCAAACTTAGTTTAGAGTTCAGTCTGGAAGGCTCCTTAGAAATGGACTGCCCTAATGCTTATACCAAGATTCCTCCCTTCACTCCCGTCCTTATTCTCTGAAACATCACACAAAGCACCATCCAACCCCCACCCACCGAAAGTGAGACATTTGTAGCTTTTTGAGTCTTTGTCATACTTTGATCCCTCTAGATGGAAGTGTCTTCTAACTTACCCAGCTTTTCTTCCTGATGTGGCTAGCCCCCCCCCCCCCCCAATCTAGTTGAAATGCCCTTCCTTGGTGTCCACACAGCTCCTGGTGGCAGCTGGGTCACGGTATATATTGCATTGCTGTTAACAATTCCCATGTCTGTCTCCCAGGAGACTCAAAGTTCCTGGGAGAAAGGCAGCTCTGTATTGCTTCCCCCACCCCACCCCCGCAGCTGTCCAGCTCTGAACTGACATACATAGGTTCTTCTTTTTTTTTTTTTTTTTTTTTTTTTTGGTTTTTCGAGACATGGTTTCTCTGTGTAGCTTTGCGCCTTTCCTGGAGCTCACTTGGTAGCCCAGGCTGGCCTCGAACTCACAGAGATCCACCTGGCTCTGCCTCCCGAGTGCTAGGATTAAAGGCGTGCGCCACCACCGCCCGGCTGACATACATAGGTTCTTCTTAAACATTGGTACAAATGGTCCAGCCTTTCAGATTTAGTCTCCAAATATAACAGGGAAAAGTAGATTCTCACCCTGTTTATTGTTTACTTTCATTTTCCTCCTCTTCTTCCTCCTCTTCTTCTTCCTCCTCCTCCTCCTCCTCCTCCTCCTCCTCCTCCTCCTCCTCCTCTTCTTCTTCTTCTTCTTCTTCCTCAAGAAGAGTGTTGTGGGGAGGCGGGGGTTACTGCAGACAGCTTTACCAACCCTAAGGAAAGTCAATGAGATGCTTAGTTAACTACTTCTGCCCTAGAGCCACAACTGGTAGAAGTTGTATAGAGAAAGAGCAGTAGG
The DNA here is from genome assembly GCA_902168415.1 of Peromyscus melanophrys. Lineage (NCBI taxonomy): Eukaryota > Metazoa > Chordata > Mammalia > Rodentia > Cricetidae > Peromyscus > Peromyscus melanophrys. The sequence continues at coordinate 7,244 of CABHPR010115397.1, read as the reverse complement.
CTTGGGTATGAGCAATTATTAGAGCATCAGTTACCATTTCATGTGGGGGCTTGTCTGGGAACTGGGTCATCATAGAAGTGAAGATATGTAATGGAGCAAGAAAACTGGCTGCCATTCTGCTCCCTTATGGACTGCCTCCCCAACTCCAACAAGAACACCGGAAGTTGGAAGCCTGGAAGAGTTTCTTTCAAAGAGACTTTTTAAAATTAATATAGTAATTAATAAAAAATATTTGTTTATTGGTATTAGATATTGAACCCAAGGCCTTTACCACTGAGCTTCACTACCAGCCAAAAAGTGATACATATTTGTTGTGGGACACTGGGAGAACATGAAAAAACATTTGTACATAATATCGAGCCTGCTTTTATATCTAAATATGTTATAAATATTTTGTATGCTAAATACTTTGCTAGGCCTAGAAATCTCATAGCTCATTGCAATCATTCTTATTGTATACTTGGGATGCTTCCAATTGTGATTAACATGGTATCAAAAAGGCTTTCCTTTTTACCTTTTAAAATACCAGGTGCTCAATACAAAACCATAGGAGATTTAGAAAAAAATATAAAAGAAAGAACAGGTTTTCTATAGTTCATCACCTTGAAATAAATACTAGTAATGTTTTATTTCATCTCTGTGAGAGTGTACATGGCTGTGCATAGTAAAGTGGGTGTGCCCTACCTTTTTTCTTCTGTCTTATTTCATGAGAATTTTCTCATATGACTAAAATCAAGCCAAAATTTTCTGTTGCCTGGATTAAATACAATTATTTAAATTTTCTCTTAGCACATGTTTAAGTGTGTGTTTGTTTTGCAATTAGAAGAAATAACTACTATTTATATAATATGCTACTGAAAATTAAGTCACAAGATTTAATATAGATAAAAATAAGGTTAAAACATATTGATTTTCTGATGTTTCTATAAATTTTAGTAATTACTCATTAAAAGGCAGCTTTCTTCCTCATTCATACTGTAGAACTTCAAGAAATTATATTAGATGAACTGGTTTCTGCCAAGGATTTTGCTGACTGAGTAACCTTTTCTAAAAGTTAGGTTTTTAGTGTTTCTTCTTTAAATTTTGTAAATTGCAGTCATGTTTTGAGGCAGGTTATAATGCCAATTTTAGGTTTTTGTAATATTGCCAGTGTCTTTTCCTGGCTTCTAATAGCAACAATCCCTGAGCACAAAGATTATTTGAAAACTGAGGACTGGCTGTGAGTGGTAGGGGTTCTGTCATGGTCACAGCAGAGAGTAACTAATGGCAATTTGGTATCCCACTTCTGCTCATCATGTCCTGGATTCCTAGTTCCTCTGCTTGTTCAGGTCTAGGTTCATCTTTTCTGCTGAGGGGTGCAATAGAGGAAAGCGCAGCTTCACCAAGTGGCTGTCGTTGGTTATGGTACAGAATGTACCAACCTTTGGGTTAGTCCAACCATTGCTGCTCGCATTTCCCCAAGTATTATACTTTATACCTCTCTTGGGACATTGCTAACTTCACACCATAGTTTCACATGCAGAAATTTAGCATTAGTGCTCATTCAACTCTCTGCACAGGAACCTGGATTATGTCAGGAAATGAATGAAAGATTGCTGCTGGACAATGATTGTTCCATTTTAACAACAGTTTAGAAACACTAATGAAGTAAGTGTACCATGTATGAGCTGTCCAGAGGACACTCAACTATACTGTTCTGGAGAATGAGTACCTGCTGGAAGAGCAACTCATGCTGACTTGGGGTTTATCCTGAAATTTGAGCTCATATGATTTCAGCAAGTTACCTAGTACCTAGCTTTTCTGTTCTCAACTTTCCTAAACCATTTTCTGGCATCTACTTGAAATAAATCAATAAGCAAATTCTTGGTGAGCTCCTGGCATGTAATAAATCCCTAAATAAATAGAAGTCCTTACAGATATTTTGATCTCTTTGGTGTATCACGAGCAACACAGCAGCAAAGGTGCTTGAAGCTAGGTAGATCTTGCAGTCGTAGTTGAACAGATTATGCTCTCTTCTTGAGGGTTACTGTGCTTTCATGGAGAATTCTGCTTCCACCTGCCCAGTGCAGGACTGCTGCTAGATAGAGGTGGAGGTTTTCTCCAGAGTAGCATAGTCTAGTAGGTGAGACAGATTGCTGTGGCTGAGGCAAGCAAGAGAGGGAGGGTTTACTTGGCTTACATAACTCTTCCTTTACCTTTCCTCAAAACTTTGAGTGTTATTTGCAGAAACATTTAGAAGAACTGTCTTAGTGAGAAAGTCAAGGAGTCACTAGAAGTAACTTAAGAGCAGACCAGCTTCCTGTCTGTCTTTGTTGCCGACTCTCTTTGCATGGGTCCACCAGGAGGCTTTGAACATCAGTGGTCTGTACCAATCTCTGGTCTTATCATTTATTTTAATGGTCCTTGCACAAGGTCACTCTTGGATGTGGTGCTCTGGGCAGTCTCACCCCAGAGTGCTTCCCTTCCTTTATTTAACCTCTGACCTGTGAAAACAAGAGTTAATCAAGAGTTCTAAGGTAGCTAAGAGGAAGGGGAAGTGTTTGGTTACAAATTAAATATGAACAAGTCATAAGTCATAAATCCCCAGTAGTGCTACCAGTTGTGTGTCTCAAGTTGCATGTGGCCCACAGTGTTTGAGTTATAAATTCAAGTTCAGAGCCTTCTGGTTGCTTGGGGGTAGGTGCTAGGTTCATTTTCTTTTGGCCTCAAACTCTCTGCCTTCTAAAACATTAGTTTTATTGGACCAGCTACCTTTATACCTCATGTTCTTGCCTCGTGCCTGCCTCTCCTTCCTCCCTTTACCTGCCTGCTGATGTTGATTGGTGTGCTGTTCTGTGAATTGAGACAGAACCATTTCCCTGAAAGAAGTTGAGCATATGGAAAAAGTCACCAAGGAAAGGCACTGAAGTATTGAGCGTAAATGCCTTTAAGAGACAGCCAGACACTTTTATAGGGAGATTTGCGATGGAATGAGAGAGCGTTCAAGCAGAGATGAGGGTGCTGATGAACTAAATGAGTGCTGTTCATGGAAACCGGGTGCCTTGTTTAATCTAGCACTTCCTGAATGGTCAGCACAAGCATGCACATAGAGCTTCAGACTTTAAATTTAAAAAGACTACACAGCCAAGAACCTGTGATGTAACCTATGGCTTTTCTAGCAAGTTCTTTAAAATGTACATTTACGTCCCAACATGAGGCACTAGAAACTCGAAATACAGTCCACCATCATCCCCATTTGGTTGAAGCATCTTAAATTGAGCTGTTTATATTTGTGTTTCCAATGTAACATGGACTCTTAATTCCTAAAGCAAGGAAGAGTGGACACATGACTGGTGTCCCTGGAGCTAGCAGAGTAAGAAAACATACTGGATTGCTGAGAGGCAGCCAAAGTTGGATGCTCAGGGTATTTTATAGCTGAGGGGTTTGGGAGGCAAGCTTTGATTGTATCAGGGTGTTACAATGAGAACCACAAGGCAAGAATTCTATGTCTCACCTCAGGTTCAGTCATTTTTGTACAGCTGTTACTTGTATGGAGCAAATAGAACTGAAAACTCAGACTAGATTAGTTTTGTGCTTTAGTAGCCATGCCATCATAGGGAGGTTGTTCCACTTGTGAGACTCAGTTTTATCACCTGTAAAATGGGACAATCCTCATACATCAGCTACAACAAGTACTATATCAAGGCACCTAGCACTTGATAAGTGCTCACCCCCTTTACCCACTAGCTTTCACTTCATGTAAAATGATGTCAAGTAGCATTTCCATGGGATAATTAGTTTGGTTGTTCACCACTGAAAGTAGGACAGGACTTCTTATGGAACTGTTTCTTGCCTTTGCCTTTTTTTTCTGTTTTTTGTTGTTGGTTGTTTTGTTTTGTTTTGCTTTGCTTTCTTTTGCTTTGCTTTACTTTAATAGTAGAGACAGCATATGTCTCTCTAAGGCTGTGAAAGCTTTGGCGAGGTGGGCCTGGCTTAGGACCTCGCTGGACCATTATATTATATTATAGTTGTAATTCCAGCCATAAAGTCAGATGATCTGAATGGGAAAACTTGCAGGTGTGTGAGTACAGGAGTGGGCCACCCCATAAACTCCTGGGAGCATGATGAAAGGCCTGTATGCTCACCTTCTCTGGACTCAGTGGAAAATACCGAGAATTACAGCTCACTGTCAGCGCAGGTGATATTATCCCAAAGGTCTCTCAATAGCAGCATTTCACCAGTGATAACAGCATAGTGCCCCATGCTTTCCTTCAGAGCAATCTCCCTCAATCACAGTCATGCTACCACAGAAAGGAAGACAGCAAACACTCCCTCTAAAAGCAGCAATTATTGAGCACCCATCAAGAGAAAAAGGAGCCTTGTTTTCAAAATCAAATCCAAGTGTATGTTCCAGTGAGTCTATATAAGCACGAGTGTTTCATAGAAGGGGTGTGTGTGCTCACTTCATAATACAAATTAATATTTGCACTCATTCAGCACATACAATATATTTTCCTGCATACATATAATAGCTATCACAATGGGGATGTTAATTATGGGCATAAATCAGAGATTCTTGAGCTTAACTGGATACTATAATAAATTTACAATTCAGGATTAGCAGCTGTGAGCAAAGCAGAAGGATCAGGTTGGGCAGGACTGGCTTTGATCTCCCAAAGGGAGTGAATTTTTCTCTTACTTTGACTTTCGGTCTCATTAGCAGTAAGAGTGCAACAATAGCAGGGTGAAGGAAGTTAGTGCTGCTCCAGACATGGCTGGAAGTGCATTTCCACACTGTGCTTAGCTGTGTAGTAGCTTCCAAACAGCCATTTGAGGGTAGGCATCACATCCCCATTTCCCAGATGGAGAAAGAGAAGCAAGTGTGGGCCACAGCTGGTGAGTTTTTTGCTGTGCAGTTGGTGGTGTCACTTCTCTGAGAAGGCTTCTGAGACCTGTGTTCTGCCCCTCGTGACCCTCTATCTCGGTACTGACCCAGTGCTGCTGCATCCTCTGCTGGTGTGAGTTGTTCCCTCTGTGAGCTTTTGAGATGGAAGACCACAGGCACATACTGCAAAGCATGTGCTGTAACATGTGATGCGGGTCTGGGAGCTTCACTGCCATTTCCGCTCCACAGAGATCTTCCCTGAAGCTAAAGCATTTAGCTCAGGAAGGAGCTGTGTGCTTCTCTCCTGGAGAGGAGTGTCCACAGCTCAGCACTAAAGCTAAGTTAGAGAACTTAGGCCAGCACCCATGGCTGGTTTCTGTTGTGCCTAAAGGTGAGAGTACTTTAGCTCTGGGTATAATGGGGAAGGAGGTGTGTCTTATGGAAGGCTGTCCACCTGGATGGAACCTAGGTATTTTCCTTCCCCACCCACCATCAGGGAGAAAGGGAAAGGATGAGAGGTGTAGAGGTGGATGAGAACACTCCTATCAGAGCTTTTCTCTTTAGTACATTTGGAGAAAAAAGCAGGAGAAATATGGGTTAATGAAGGAGCAGGCCTGAGGCAGAAACATTGCCTGCTACATGATTCTTTTAAGGGCTCATCTGCACTTGGAAAATTAGGTTTCCCAGGAAGACAATGAGGAGTAACTGATGGGACTGACTTGTGTTGGAAGCTGGGGAAGGTGCAAGAAGGCTTTTGTAGCTATTCTTTTGGTCCACTTTAAGCATTTCGCCAATGTTCTAATTATTTGTCAGGATTCCAACAGGATGTTGGCATGTTTGGTTTTTAATCCTGGGTTATTTTCCTAACCAAAATGTTGCCTGCTGAGTTGGGGTCTCCACCTCCTAACAAGAACAGACTGGCTGTTATCCTATGGTGCCAGTGGTCCTAGCCTTTGTAGTGACTATAGCAATGATTGCTCTCTGTCTCAGGAAACTGTGACTTATAGAATGGCTGGCATGGCCAAGCACACACAAAGAGTTCAACAGTCACCATTCAGAAAGTTGACATTAATAGAGAAGTGAGAAAGACAAGCATGTAGAGTGAACTCTGGGTAGTCTTCATGGAGGGGAAGCCCAAGACATCTTCATGTTTTTGGATTAAAATGTGCTTATTTTAACAGATGCCATAAAGGCATAGTAAAAGTGGGGGAAAGTTTAGAATTTTATCTAGGAAGGGTGAATCTAAGAGTTTAAAATAAATTTACTTCAACAAAATCTAGTTTTTAATTTTAACAATGAATTAATTCTTAGACAGAATAATTCATGAGTCAGCTGGGTTTCTGAGGGAAGGGATTGTGGTTTCTCTGCCTTGATAACGCTTCATGTTTGACTTGCACAGCATAACCAGAAAAGAAGTCTTTTTTTTTTTCCTTAAAGTATTTGAGAACTTTAGTTTCCCAAAGGCTTCTCTTGTCTTTGATATTGAAATCATTTCTTTTTGATGTAGCTGTTGTGTCACTGTGCTTGTTTTTATCATGTTTTTCTGGGTTGTTTGCTGCCTGGGCATTTGTCTGCGCTGAGCAGGTGTCCAGTGTCTCTAAAATGGCTCTTGAGATCCCACCTCCTGAGTGCAGGTTATGACTTACTCCATGACAGCTGATGTTATCCACTGTCAGTTACACTGACAGACATGAGCAGAGGATCAGGAGTAGCTGCTAGGTCCCACAAGAAGGACTGAGTGGGAACTTCCGTTGAGGCAACATCTTGGTGACTATTTTCCTCTTGCTATGGTTCTGCTTTCTGACTCGCTCTGCTTGACATAGATGTGAGGTTTCCTATAATATGCTTGAGGAACCCCTGACTAGAATACCAGTTTTCAAAAGAAAACTCTCCACGTTCAAGATCAGCAAGAGCAATAAGTAGAGCGGCCCAGGAGTGGGGTTTAAACTCTGGACTGGGAACCTCCCATTGTATGTCAGGTGTGTAAGTTAGTTACTGGTTCTTACACTATAACTGAATGTTGCCGTCACATATACAGGCTCGCCTGTATCGCACTGCACATGTGTCATACCACCCAGCAATAGTGCAAGAACACCTCATCTCAGATTCAGAACAATTATGTTGTAAACTGCAGGGTTTTCACTGTCTACACAAACATTTCTGCTCTTATAGAAACATATTGGCTTAGTTATGGAAAGCAAATGCTTTTAGTATTTTCCTACCATCCATAAGTATCAGACTAGCATATCATCAGATTATATAGTGTTCGAATATTTTATTTTAAAAATTGTTTAAGCAGCCGGGCGGTGGTGGCGCATGCCTTTAATCCCAGCACTCGGGAGGCAGAGCCAGGCGGATCTCTGTGAGTTCGAGGCCAGCC
>CABHPR010115396.1:0-27456 GCA_902168415.1 Peromyscus melanophrys | reverse complement strand
TCTCTCTCTCTCTCTCTCTTCCTCTTTGCTTCCTTGCCATAGCACAAACCACCAAGATCATTCCTTTAGCAGCATTAGCGCCCACTTCCTGGTCTTTCAGTGGATACTGAATGTGAAACCTCAGTAAACCCCCCACTCTATTCCCCACAGATGAGGAGAAACTTAAACCAGGATTCCTCAGTGCAGACCAGAACTTAGACCCCTTCTTCCCAGGTAGCTTTAGCAGCGACAAGGACTTCAGAAAACACAGACTCAGGAGATCCGACCATCTGGCAGACGCCAAGTGCTCATCAAACATCCCAAACTTCCCGGACCCCGGAGACAGCTCGGAAGACCCCTAAACACGGTCGCTGAACAGACGAGAAGTAAAGAGAACATGAAAGACTAAAGAGGGGAACTGACAGGAACCAAGGAGAGGGAGGCGGGGTGGGGGAATGAATTTTGTGCTCTGTGCCTTTAAGAAGGAGCATCCCAAAGAAAGGGCAGCTCCTCCCGCTTCACAGCTTCCCTGCCCGCAGCTTGGAAACAGATGAAACCTTGCTTTTGCATTCTGTACCTGAAGTCTCCGGTGGCTTCTCTGGGGAGCGATCTGGGCAGAACCCTGAGGACCCCCTGAAACGTCCAGCCTCCCGTCCTGAACGGCCTGGCTCTCCGTGCAGACATCGGTGGGAGCCGTGGATGGACGACCTGGACCACGGCTTGTGAGACGTTCTGTGAAATCGATTCTCTACACACGTGGGGAGATTCCTCCTGCTGGTCCTGTTCCTGCGGAGAACCCTGAGTGACACAGCTGTGGTTTTTCACCTGTCCGTCAGACCCCAAAGTTTAGGGTCCCGAGTGGGCGCCCCGAGAACCCAGACTCCGGTCCAGTGGATGCAACAGGAAGAAGGTTTGTATTGCGGCTGTGCACAGTCGGCAGACTCTGCTCAGAGAGCAAGAGCCGCCCCGCACCGTAGTCCATAAGCGCTTTTAAAGGAAAAACCCACCCAAGCCATAGGATGACAATTCCCATACAACCACAGAGTGATCACAGAGGGGGTGCAGTAATGTCAGCCTCAAGGGGGGACCTGGGGGGGAGTGGAGGTCACCGTGGTCCTTCCTAGAACATTTGCATACTTTCCCCATCACAGGTGAGCACATCTCTTCACAGAAATCTCTTCACATCGCTATATGGTTGCAGGGGGGGTCAGCTTGCCCTGGGAACTGGATTTTTAGTTCCTCATTTCCCGATGCTTGGCGTTTCTCATTGCCTGAGGCCTGGAGGGTTAGGGTCTGTCACTGTCTGCTGAGGAAGATGTGTGGACTGTTGTGCCCAGATCGCGACCCCCCAGAGAGACCAGCAAAGATGAGCATGCCGGGATGCAAAAGCAAGGTTAATTCTGGATCTCCAAATACAGCAATGCAAGCCTAGGCAGGGACTCCGTCCAATACACCCAATGCAGTGGAGGCTGGAGGAGGTGCCCACCTGTCTGCAAGCTCGGTTTTTAAAAGGAAAATCAGCAGGTTACATCATTTAGGGGTGCTAGTACAGGTACAACAATTCTGATTGGCTCGCTTCTAGGGGTTTTCTAGAAATCATGGCTTCATCTTACTTCTCAGGGGGTGGTTGCCCGCCATCATTGCTCATTGGCTGCCCTAAGGTGGGGACATTCCTGTGGTCACTTACCCTGGAAACCAGGGTTGGAACATTCTATGGTCCTGCAGACATTACCTCGTGACTACCTTGGGACTGTGTACTTTTACACTTTTCCTGGTTTCTGGAATCTGGACTGACTGGTTTCAGGAACTATTGGCCTATTCCTAGAAGGAGAAACCTGAGGCCTTCGTTTTGGGTGAAAGCATTTTGGTTTTCTTTCTAAGATGGCTCATTTTGGTCTCCCAGACTAACAATGGTGCTCAGACATGCATTCTTTCTTGTTCAATTGTTCTCTAAATATTCAGCTTTCCATGAAGACTGCTCTTTATCATTATTTAATTTCCCAACACTTTTTTCTGAATTTCAAGAACAAAATTGTTTAAGCAATCGAGCCCCCATCCAGCTTTCTGAATGGAGAAAGACTTATTATCTTGTTTGTGATCTGGATCCTGCTGTTCTTTTATAAAAGTCTGAAGTCCCTGTGACCAGCAGATAAAAAGCACATTCAACTGACCTGACCTCAGTGTGAAGCCATGTAAGAAACATCTCTTATTGTGTGATCATGTCTCTCTTTAGTTGTTAATATTCCCGGTACCCATCCACCTGTGTGACCGGGAATCCCTGCACCCCACATAGTATAGTGGGCTGTACAAGCTAGCTACACATTGTGTCCAGGAGGATAAAGGGGAAGTGCCTATGGAGGGCAGGAGGAAAGCAGGTCCCCTATTAGAGCCAGGTGCAAGTGCTATTGAAATGCAAATCACAGCTGATTCAGAAAAGTTCTGGGTCTGGGGTGGGAAGCAGGATCAGGAACTAATGAGCAGTGCCTTTAAGCACAGTTTAACCCTATGGGAGGTGCTCCTGTCACTCACACTTCACTAGCCAATCAGGAGCTCCAGGCAACCTGCCAATCAAAAGGTGTGCAGGGTCTTTCCTGTGGCGGGCTTCAGGCTTGGCTTGAAGAGAAGCTGGTGCCAGTGGTTTTGTGTGCTGTGCTGTGAGTTCTGCTGCAGGGAGCCAAGCAGAGAACATGGGAGAGCTGGAAAACCATGATATGGTGAGCTAGTGGCTGCTGTCCCTAGACTGGGAGGAGAGGCCAGTGGAGCCATGGGAGCCAGTGTGGTGGATCCTCCGCTGGCTGGGTGGGAGCCACTGTCTGGATGTAGAGTTCCACATGTTCTTGCCTGGTCCTGCATGGTCCTGCTGTGTCTGAATGCTCCACTCTGGTTTTGAGTGGTCCTGTGTGGTTTTTTCAGTTTTGAGTCATGGTCTCTGATGTTGCTTGAGGTTGAATTGCACCCTGTCTGTAGTCCCACAGGGCATTGCCCTTGTTATTCTTGTGACTAACCACCCTAAATCTTGGATGATACATCTGCAGCACCACAGAGTTCTAAAATTACCAGTTTGAATCACATTGTGAACTATCCATTGCAGACCAGTGAAAGGATTTTTGTTTGGAGCATGGCTTCTCCCTTCAGACTGGAATAAGAGGAACAGTGTACTGTGTACAGTGCGGGGGGGAAACAGACTAGACAATATCTGGATCACAGACTGAAGTTGAAGGCAGTGAGCTGCAGGGGTCTCCATTACAAAGAAAGACTGAGGGGGCAGGGTGAGTGACTTTCTCTGTAATTTTCCTACATGGATTAATTTCTTCCATATGAATGAAGACCAACTGAATTGGTGGGTGTACAGTTTGGGGAAGATATCTTGAACTAGTAAGTATTCTGTTTCAATTTAGAGAACTCTCCTACTTAGATATGTGCAATCCTGGTTGACACAGTTAAGCTAACTCAGAGGTTTGAGACACAGGCCGTTGGCTGTGACTCCATGTGTTAGCTCACAACAATCACAGGCTAACACTTTGCATGCGACAAAGTCATACAGTGTCTTATTAATGGTATTCTCTCTATCAAAGTATTACCTACTCCATTTCAATGTCAGTATACCTAAGTGTCCTTCCAATTATTTTTATCATTATAAAACATAAACTATTGGTATCATTTTTAAAATTCATTTTTTAAAATGTATTAATGCAATTTTTTACTATTTAACAATGTTTTCCAATTTCAGAATCTCATTCCATTTTTTCAATGCTATTCATTTATTCATCTGTGCATTTATATCAGTTTAGAGCAGTGATTCTCCACATGGAAGTTCATTGCTCCCTCTGGGACATCAAATGACCCTATCATAGGATTGCCTAAAACCATTGAAAAGCATAGTCAGATATTTATAATTCATAACAGTAGCAAAAATGTAGACGTGAAACAGCAGTGAAAATAATTATATAGTTGAGGGGTCACCACCTTATGAGGAACTGTGTTAAATGGTTACAGACTTAGGTAGGTTGAGAACCACAGGTTTAGATCAGTGTATCTTGTAGCTCAGACTTCCATCACACTATATAATTGAGAATTGCTTTGGACACCTACTCTTGCCTCTGCTGCCCAGTGCTGGAAGGACAGTCCTGAAACTCTTTCCAGGCTGGACCTTGACTGATCTGTGGGAAGGAAAATAGACCAGTGAAAGAGTATCCTCCAAGTTCTTTAGATTTTATTTGTGAATTTATAAATGAAGTGGGACCTCTGTAAGAATTTAGTTCACTGGCAAAGTGTAAAACAAGTGTAGTCACAGCAGAGAAAGGGATGGGCAAGGAAGATTGTGAAAGCTTTCCTGCTGTGACAGTAGTTGACATTAGCAATGAGTAGGTAATCCACTTTAGATGATCAATAAATGTTATGACTGGCCATTTCTTTAGTACACAGACCAGGTTATCTAGAGTTTGGATAAAGAAATGAATTTTTATGAAACCAAATTATTATAATTATATCAGTTCAACCTAAGTAGTAGAACTGGATAAAATGGTGTGGCCCTGCCTAATATGACTGTTTTCCAGGTTCATGATGTCTATTCAGAGAGAAATAATGGTAGTACTTGGTGTGCTCTAACACAAATCCCTAGTCTCTGGAGCACATGCCCATTAAGCCTGTTTCAACTTTTTCACAGATTTTTTTCAGAATTATAACTACGTCATTCCCACTGTATTATATCCTGCCTCCAACCCCTTCCATAGTCCCTTGTGTTTTAATTCATGGCCTCTTTTTGATTAACCACAGATATGGTTTGAATGTGACGCGTTTGGTTGCAGGACCTCCCTCTCAGCAATGAAATACAGGGCTGTGTACACTGCACATTGACTGTAATGGAATGTCCACAAGTAGGACTCTGTGCCTTGGAAGAGGAACAGGAAGTGCTCTGGGAGAATGGAGGATTTTACTAACTAATTGAAGGAACAACCTGGGAGGGTTTTTGCTCTGATTCATTTGATCTCTGCTCACCCAGTAGGGTAATTGCTAATGTCCTGAAGCCTAGCTGCAAGGTCCTAAGTAAAGAGGAACTCTGGGAAGGCTTAACAATTAGCATAACCAGTAGGAGGTAGCTTACTGGATTTTTCCAGGATTCTACTCTTGTTCTGCTGTAGCAAGCTTTAAGGATAACCACAATCCATGTCATAGTGAGAGTAGGGGCCACTGTCCTTAGACCAGAAAGAGCAGATTGGCTCATCTGTCAAAGCTGTTTGGACTGCGATGGACCATGTGCAAGACTGATATTCTCTTGCTCCCTGTGGTGACCTGGGTAGTGGCCCTTGTCTTCTGAGCTTTGTGGAGTGTGGATTCTCTGGGGAGGGGGAGGCCCTGCTAACCTGGCATGGGAGACTATGAGCTTATAATATCAATGCCTTTTGTTATATAATTGAGAATTGCTTTGAACACCTAAACCTGCCTTTAATGCCCAGTGCTAGGAAGATAGTCCCATAATTCCTTCCATTCTGGGCTTTGACTGGCCAGTGAGAAGGAAAAATAGACCAGTTAATGAGTGACCTCCAATGTCTCTGACTTTTAGTGGGGACTTGTAAATGAAGAGAACCTGTGCAAATGTTGAGTTCACAGACTAACTTTGAAGCTGGTAGGGTCACAGTGCAGAAAGGGAGAGGCAGGATGGAGGTTGAGATCTTTCCTACTTCAACAGTAGTTGAAATTAGCAATTTGTCATTAGGTAATCACTTTCAGATGCTCCATAAATGTTCTGAATGGCCATTTCTTCGGATCTATAGACAAGGTCAATCCAGAATCTGGATATAGGATTGACCTTATCTTGAAACCAAGTTGTTATAGTTATAGTTGTTCAACCAAAACAAATCTGGGTAAAATGTTGTAGCCCCATTGACAGGGTTATTATTTTTCTGGTTTTAGATAAAAACCCTGAGACAAAGATTTTGAGAAATCTTTCATGTGCTGTAATATAAATCCCTAGTCTCTAGAGCACCTGGACATAAAGCATGTTTCAACTTTGAAAATATTTTGTTGAGATTACAACTACATCAGATCTACATTCTCTTTCCTATCTCTAAGCCCTGCTATAACCCCTCATTGTTTTCTAATTCATGGTCTGGTTTTCTTTAACAACAGTTTCACAGTAACAACGTGTCAATGTGACCTATGATTAGCTGTAGGACTCCCAGTTACAAGGCATGGGTTGGCTGCACTACATATTTAGTATGTAATAGAACATGCACACAAAGGACTTTGTGTTTTGAATAAGGACCATGATGTGCTCTAGGAGAGTGGAAGAGTGTGTACTAAAATACAAACTTTCTTGACTAGGGCATGTATGCTGGGTTGGAAGGGCAGAGCTGGAAGAACTGTGTTTTCTGAATCATTTGATCTGTGCTCACCCAGTAGGGGAGTTGTTAATATTCTGAGGCCTAGCTGGGTGGTCCTATCCAATGAAGGACTCTGGGAAGTCTTAGCAATTAGGAGTACTAGTGGAAGGTAGCTTTCAAGTTCTTTCCAGGATTCTTCTCTGCTTCTGCTGTAGTGAGTTGTAAAGAAGACCACAAGGTATAGCATGGTGAGTGTAGGGTATTTATAGCAGGTCTGCTGAGCTGTCATTTCTGTTGGAATTTGGATGAAACATCAGCCAGACTGTGGTTTTTTTTGGTTCATGTGGTGACCTGGGCAGTGGTCCCTGTCCTGTGAGTCTCACTGTGTATGGATTTCTAGGGAAGGGGGAGACTCTGTAGTCCTGACATGGGACGATAAACTGCTTGTAGTGTCATTGTCCAGTCTGCACACATGGGCATGCTTTTGGTGTGCAATTGGAAGACAGATTGGAAAACTGAAGGGTCTGGTTTCTAGAAGTTTTGAATATTGCATTCCACTTTTAGGTTATCTCTAAATGTTTCAAATAGTTTAAAAATTGGTAGAATTTTTAAAATAAAAAGGTGGTGGGGATTGATTTTCAGTAATACATGATTAGAATTCTTTCAATTTTCTGCTACTACCAGCCACAATGATATGATTATGTAAAGTTTACTTCTAGGGGACAAAAGGTGTTTCTGATCTTCAGAGGTTTCTCAGGTATGCATGATGTTGGGTGGATAGAAAAGGCAGAATCCACATCTTCTGCAATAATTCATGTGACAGGAAGCATTCATAACTAATAAGAATTCTCTCTGTCATGATTTTAGAGTTGGTTCCAGGCACAAAAGAAAACCTGCTACATGCCTCCATTTACTCCATTTCAAATTGGTTGTTTATCTCTCTCTCTCTCTCTCTCTCTCTCTCTCTCTCTCTCTCTCTCTCTGTCTCTCTCTCTCTCTCTCTGTCTCTCTCTCTATCATATATATATATATATATGCAAATAAATAAATATGAGCTACTGAGTCCATTTCTAATTTCCTTCTATTTATATGATTTCAGGGCAGAAAACTTTGTTTTGGATAACCAACTAGGATGTTCACATCTGGGAAAAACAATTCTCCCTCTCAATAGTCAGTTGTTTCCTACAGTCCTTTTTCTAGAATGAGGATGTCATTAGATCTCCCTAGACCCTCTATGTTAGTATATGTACTGGCCATGTTTGCTTCTCCACCTGAGACCTTCTTGAATGTCTCAGGGTCTGTCTTCCATGCAAGCTGTGGCTCTGGCTTCCCAGTTCCTGTATGATTCCTGCTCAGGAGGTCCAGGTTTCCTCTTCCTGGGCCCTGAGGGTGCAGTGAATGGGCTGCTCTGCTGTCTCCACTGACCTTGATCTTAGAAGAGGCCTTAAGTTTAGCTGCAAAGCACTCCCCATTTTGTTTCTTTCCTAAAAACTGAGGTCACTACAGGATTCCTAGGTCCCCAAACTCATGCTAAAAGAATGTCTGGAATGGCATTTCCAGAGAGGTGGAAATGTCTGTGAGCATGTTGTGTGGGTGTGTCTGTGAGGGACTTGCCTGAGGGTACAAGTGGAGATTGCTGTGTTTGTGATGTGAGCAGAGGAATTTCTTCCTGGTTTGTCTCAGGGAGAGAGTGTGTTTAGTAGGTGATTGGCAGGCTTGGCCCAGGGAGGCAGGGCTGCACAAGCTTACAGGCTCTGTGCACCAACCCAGCTCTTGTGTCATCTTCCTAGAATGTATGTGGAGCTGAAGGAGATGCTCATGGAGTGTCACCTAGCCTGATCATTTGCAGCACTGGAATTAGTCCCTGGAGATCCCCAGGACCTGAATCAAGCTGGGCAAGGTGTCAATCTGGGTAGATGATAAAACCCAGAGAGGTGGTGGTCATAGTGCTGTTGCTGTAGTTATTAGAGGTCACAGGATCCTCACAACAGCCCAGGAACAGCTAGTCATGGTCATATAGGTGAGAACCTGATGCAGGGAAAGTTAGGCAGGTGTCCACCTACCATTTTAAAGGACCTTCCTGCCCCCAGGTTACCTTCTAATTCTTTAGCATCTAAGGTACTCTCCAGACACTTCTTTGATTCCAAATCCTTCCAAATACTTCCTGGTGCCCAACCGCTTTACAAAGTTTTCCATGGGTCCCAAATTGTCGCTAAGATTTCAAGTATTGATAGAGTCTTGTAATGTTCCATAAGCACTGTATAGTTTAATGGATAATATATATTGTATATTTTAAAACCAATCACAGAAAACATTTCATTCTATACTATTATTCAAAGCCTGACAGTTTTCTGAACAAGAGGGGGCTTCCAAACAATTGTCTTTATATTCACTTAAACTTCAAGCAATCTTAAAGTGGGAGAAATTTTATACTGTTTGCATTCCTAGGTTGTTTTCCTCCATCCAATCATTCTATGGAATTAATTTCAATATTTTCTTGGACTTCTTCTAATTTAGAACCATTTTAAATTGTTTATTTGAAAATTGAGGTATTTACGAATTTTGTTTTAATGCTAAGACTCCCCCAAAGGAAGCTGAAATAATACCTATAGATGTAAATACAGCAGCTACCAGTAACCTAATGAATTTTTAATAAAAGTATTTTAGAAATTTTCCAAGAATTGAATTGCAATTTATGGACTGTCACTCTAATTTTAATCCTACTAGAATCAAAATAAAATGAGATTGTTGATAAACAATTTCACTATTATTTATTGTGCTATCAACACAGTGAGTTAAATATCTGTTGTTGTATGTTACATGAAATAAAGAATGACTATAGTGCATTACAAGCATTTCTATTAATAACACACGAGGAGCAACTACATAAGCCTAAGCCTATACATAATATGAGTCTATCCAAAGTAAAATTAGCAGTGTATTTCATAACATTTCCTGTCTGATGTGTAATGAATTATGTACTGCCTGAGTTAGAGTTTCTATTGCTGTGAAGAGACATCATGAACATGGCAACTCTTATAAAGTAAAAGCATTTAATTGGGGAGGCTTACATTTTTAGAGGTTTAGTCCATTATCATCATGGTGCAACATAGCAGCATACAGGTAGACATGGTGCTGGAGAAGGAGCTGGGCATTTACTTCTTGACCCAAAGGTAAGAGAAAGTAGTCTGGGACACTTGCCATAGTTTGAACATATATGAGACCTCAAAGCCCACCCCCCACAGTGACACAATTCCTCCAACAAAGCTACACCTCCAAATAGTACCAATCCCTATGAGCTTATGTGGGAAAATTCCATCCAGACTACCATAGGCACTAAGTATTAATGTTCACAAAGATGTATGATTATGTACTTCTGTGTGAGGAAACAATGTACCCATATTATTGAGAAAGACAAAGAGTATAAGTTTGTTTCTATACCATAATTTATTAGACCATGAAAATTTTGGAAGGGCCCACTAAGGCCACATGATAGATTACATGAAGTATTCAGGTTACATTTAACCCAATGTCGGAATAAGGACAAAGTTCCTCCTTGTCAAATTAGACAGAGAAGCTAATGAGGTGCTTCTTTACTACCAGTTATGGTTTTTGAGATGCCTGTTTCATAACTTTGCTTCCAATAAATAGTACAAGTTAAACTTTTATTTTTCCTAATTTTTCAGGGGCAAAATGGAAAGCCCTACCATTATTAATTCCAAGACATACAGGTGTATTATTTGTTATTCATGGTCAAATATATATGTGAATCAGAAGCCCAATTGGAATGAGCATAGTAAAAAAAAGTATCTTAGACATGTAAAAATAGCTTAGTCATTAACTTCACTGCACCCAAAGCTGTACCTGATAAGCAGAACCCAGTGACACCACTAACATCAGACAAGCAGACACGATCCCAGAACCCCATCATACCCACTGGATAGTATATAGACAGAAATCAAGATCAATACTCTACTCTGTATATCTGGGGAGATACCACCTTGATCTACCCTGCATCTAGAAAGTCTACCCCAGGGTCCTGACCCTCAAAAGAGATGTGTGTTAGAGACTGGACCTGACCTTCAGAAAACATACTTAGAACAAATGAGCAGCCTTGAGGAAGGAGTCTTAGGACCTTAGTTAGGAATCAGGAGTGTGAGCTTTGCATGATGACAATCAGCATCATAAATTATAACTTTTGTCACACTAATTACACATATCCTTCTTGCTCATGACATTACTCTTTCTCCCACTTCCACTCCAGTATTTGTTGTCAGTTGTTCGGCAGGTCTTTGCCATTCTTACTGCAATTACCACAACTCTTTCCAACAGACCAAAACCACAATCTATAGAAACAGCAATAATTTATAATATCAGCAAGCTCCATAACTCTGATAGTAGCCAATATAATGAGAGTTTTAAATACAAAATAGCAAATGCCTCAAAAACAACAGTTATGAGATTATTATCTTATAACTTTTCCAGTTTTACCAATGAGCTCACCTATGAGGATCACTCATGCTGTCCCAGGGCCATTACAAGTCTCTATCAATACCTGAAGTCTCAGAGACAATTGGGGACCCATGGAAAACTCTGTAAAGTAGCTAGGAACCTGTAGCTGGAGTTTTCTCTCCGGGTCCTGCCAAACCCTGGCAGTATGACAACCCACTTAAAAAATAAACACACAGACGCTTATATTATTTACAAATGGTATGGCCATGGCAGGCTTCTTGCTAACTGTTCTTATATCTTAAATTAACCCATTTCTATCATTCTATAAGTTGCCTCGTGGCTTGTGGCTTACTGGTACCTTACATCTCCTTTGTCATGGTGGTGGCTGGCAGCATCTCTCTGACTCAGCCTTCCACTTCCCTGAATTCTCTTCTCTGTTTGTCCCGCCTATACTTCCTGCCTGGCTACTGGCCAATCAGCATTTTATTTATACAAAGCAATATCCACAGCATGAACCAGGAAGAATTTGGAAAGAATTTGGACTCAAAGAAGGGTTTGGAGAGTGCCATAGAGGCTAAAGAATCAGAAAATATAAAGCACTCACCTTGTGAGCTTTCTAATGAGATCTTGTCTCAAACAACAAAGCAAATTATATTCAACTTTATTTCTCTCTCTCTCTCTCTCTCTCTCTCTCTCTCTCTCTCTCTCTCTCTCTCTCTGTGTGTGTGTGTGTGTGTGTGTGTGTGTGTGTGTGTGTGTGTGTGTGTGTGTGTGTGTGTGTGTGTGTGTGTGTGTTATTCTGGAATGTCTTACTATCATATTCACTACATAGACCAAGATGACTTGAATTCAAAAAGAACTGCTAGACTCTGATGCCACACTAAGCTCTATTTATTTCTGAGATTGATTTGTCAGGGAGCAGTGACTGACACATGAAATGACTTTACGAGATATTGTTCTGAACCATGAGACCTCTGCTGAGGTTAAGCTGGGACACATCAGTGCATTTTGAAAAATGATTTCAGAATGAGACAATGCAAATTAGAGTTTGAAATTTATATTTGAGATAGGGTTTCTTTGTGTATCTCTAGCTGTCCTAAAACTCAGAATATAGATGAGGTTGCCCCCAAACTACCATAGGTCTGCCTGCCTCTGCTGCCCAAGTATTGGAATAAAAGGTGTGTGTCAAATCATCCAATTGTAACTTTATTATTTATTTGATTATGACTGTTTATATGTATGTTCTCACTTAAGTGTGGATAGGTGTGTATGTGTGTTGTGGTTTGGGTATAATAGTCAGAGAAAAATTTGGGTGTTGGTCTTTTCCCTTCAGCATGTTTGAGACAGCGTCTCTATTTTACTTTCACATGCAAATAAACTTGCAAGATTTCTTCTGTCTTCCTTTTATCTTGCCTTAAATCTACTGGATTAAAAGCATTCATTGTTGCAACTGTTTTTATAATACAGAAGTAAAGGTATAGTTGCAAGGTGAGTACTTTATCTGTCAAACCATTTTCACAGCCCTGAAGTTCATTAAGTAGAGATTTTCGAGTGCATCTGTTTTGAGACATAGTCTCACATTCTAACCCTGTCTGGCCTTGAACTCACTAAGTAGTAGATAGGCTGGAACTGGAGCTTAAAGAGATCCATTTGTTTCTGCCTCATGTGAGTGACCACATATGGATAAAAAGAGATTTTTATTATGGATTTAGCACAGATATTGGTAGGAAGAAGGGACTTTGGGAAAGTGTCATCTTGTGAGGGAGAGCCACACTTAATTAATACAGACAGAGCCTTGTTACAGTTTTGAGGACTATGTAAGTTCCATTTCAGTGAGGTTTTAGGGTGTTTCTCTTTGTGAATCTTTCTCTTCTCTGTGTCTCTCTGTCTCACTCCTTTTCTTTGACACCACAAGGGGTAGAAGTAGCAAGGGAGAGACATGAAAGAAACATTTCATGGATAGAGCAAGTTAAGCCCTTTGAGACTGAAGCCTCACCTGTCTGAAACAGAGCTACATGGTTTGTTGTCTTCCCTCACTGTGTCCACATTTCAATCATTCTTTTTCATTTTTATTTATTCTTCTGTCATACGATACTTCCCAACTGCAGTTTTCCCTCCCTCCACTCATCTGAGTCCTCTCCATTGCTCCCCTCTTCACCAGATTCAGTCTTCCTCCATTTCCCTGCAGAATAGAGCAGCTATCCCAGGGTTATCAACAAAACCCTGCATAACAGGTGACAAAAAGACTAGGCAGGGACCCTGTGGGGCGTTTACCCACCAACCCCACAGTTCACCAGAGTTTTCTTGAGAGTGAGCAGCAGGAAATATTAGATAGAAGGACTTATGTGGTGGAGATAAACAGATAGAAAATAAAGGATAGCATCAAGTGGGCCTGGAACCTTTTCCAATGGGCCCCAACTGTCTCTGCCCCAGGGTATTTATAGAGATGCCAAGGGGTGGAGCAAATGACCTCCTCCCCCAGCACAGCCAAGTGCAGACCATCTCAGACACCTGCACTCAGGCCCGTGGCCCTAATCATCCTTTATGCGGATCTGCTGAAGAAAGCCAGGAGGAACCTGAAAACAGCCTCCCACAGTGCACCCATGGAAAGCAGGTTGTCAAACATAGAGTATACCTTCCAGTACCTTTTAGAGGTTCAGCACTTTGCATTTCATTTTCATGTGTAACGTCCATTTATAGCTAATGTTGTGGAGGCTGTAAAAGGGATCTCATGTGTTGAGTAGCACCCCACTACTAAGGTGAGAGGTAGAAGAGTAGAATTGGTGATATAAAAAATATTACTAATTCTTTGGAGACAGTAAGTCTCACAAAATAGAATTTAGCTGAGGGAGGACTGCCTCAAAAAAAATTCTCAATGATAAGTGTAATGTAGCCGGGCCTGTTAGAGATTAGTACAGTAGGATACACATTTGTTTAGCTCCAAACCATCACAAAGGAGCCACTGCTTATTTAACACAAGCCATTAGGCCTAACACTGTATCAAAGAATGGGACTCTAACAAGCTGCTCATTGAGGCATTACAGGGTAACAACCAACCTTATCCTGGCATGCCATAAAGTTCCATTTTTCTTTTTTAAAAAAAGCATAGTTTTACAAGATGGGCAATATCATATCAGGTGTCTACTTATTTGAAAAGTAAAATACTAGCTGGATGGTGGTGGTGCACATCTTTAATCCCTGCACTCACTCAGGAGGCAGAGGCACATTGATCATGTGAGTTTGAGGCCAGCCTGGTCTACAGAGCGAGTTCCAGGTGAAGCTCCAAAGCTACACAGTAAAAATCTGTCTTGAAAAACAAAAAATAAAAAACAAAAAGAAAAGAAAAAAAGAATAAAGAAAAAGATAAAAGGGAAATAAAACACTAATGTGATAAGGAATTGACTGATCAAGAAAGGCTTTCACTTAGGCCCTCAGACAGGGATCAGGAAAATTCTTGAGAGAGCCAGTAATAACTTTGGACCTAGTCCTAGGGAACTTTCCCTAAGGGCCTGATTTACTGATAATAAAATAGAGCTCCTTCCCCAAAACCAGGAATATGCTTTGCAGAACTAGCAATGATCTGGCACCAGGGTGTTTGTGGT
Source organism: Peromyscus melanophrys (assembly GCA_902168415.1). Taxonomy (NCBI): domain Eukaryota; kingdom Metazoa; phylum Chordata; class Mammalia; order Rodentia; family Cricetidae; genus Peromyscus; species Peromyscus melanophrys. Next base: position 13,100 of record CABHPR010115396.1, on the reverse strand, counting down.
GGGGTTACTTCAGATCCTGAGAAATGAACACTTTCCACCACAGGAGGCTATAGTTACCAGTCCACAGATCACTGTGGGCTTAGTCAGTAATGTTCTTGAGATACCTTGTTTCCCCTTGTGCAGCATTGTTTGATTAGTCTCCTCTTTGAGTCTGTCCCATTGTATGATAGTTTCTCCTGATTTCCTCGAATTTCCCATTTCCTATCATTTCACCCCTGGAAGTAGTATCCAAGGTGCTATTCTTCTTTAGAAGCTTAGGTGACATGAGACATTGCTTGTGTAAGACCTCCTCACCCCTGCTTTTATCTTTTCTACCTTATACTTCTCTCTTTCTCATCCCCTGTGACCTTCTCCTTAAGACCCTGTCACTGAAGAAGATCCTTCTGTTTCACATAACTGGGGTATTTAAGAAATAATTTTGGAAATGTCTTTGCTGTATCAGTCTCCCATCTGTCTATGTGAATAGACTTGAGTCTTCTGTCCCTATTTAAATTGCTGAAAGTATAACCTGAAGCCTGAACCTAACTGTCACAAGGATGATTAGCATATGTGGAATGCAATGTCTCTTCTAGGCTGGTTCCTCTTTTAGCATTAGCTGCAGATGGATGCATGCTATCACTGAAGAGATTTTTCTTTATCTCTGAAGTGTGTTGAGTGATTTCTCCCTTGGAAAGCATTTTAATTCTAGAACAGCTGTATTTCAATCCTGTTAGAAAAATGTTTCTGACACAAGCTGTCTTATGTTGACACCAGTGGCCTTGGTCCCAGTCTGTTGTTCTCTATGGCAATGACTTTGCTGTCCTTTATATTACACATTAAAAATCTTAAATTAAATGATTGTATCACCTCAGAGTTTCAAAATTATCCATTTGAGTCATGCAGTTGCATATCCATTGCAGTAAAAGGAAAAGGATTTGATGTGGAGCATGGTTTCTACCCTAGGAGAAGAATAGAAGGAATAGTTTATAGTGTACACTGCTGGGGGAAACAGGGTAGGCAATCAGCTCTGGAGTCACCATTATGAAAACAAACCTGATTGTAGCCGGGGGAGTGATTTTATAATTTCCCAGCACATACTAATTGCTGTCTTGTGAATGAAGATAGACCAGACTCGTTGGTGTACACTTTGGGAAGATCAACTTGTACCAAAGGATATTGAATTTTTTTTTTTTTTTGGTTTTTCGAGACAGGCTTTCTCTGTGTAGCTTTGTGCCTTTCCTGGATCTCACTCATGTAGACCAGGCTGGCCTTGAATTCACAGAGATCCACCTGGCTCTGCCTCCCAAGTGCTGGTATTAATGGCGTGTGCCACCACCGCCGGCTGGATATTGAATTTTTAATTAGGCAACTCTCCTGTGTAGATATGTTCAGTCCTGCCGGACACAGTTATGTCAGCTCAGAAGTTTGAGAAAAAGGCCATTGACTGTAACTCTGTGTGTCAGGTTACAGATCACTGCAGCCCACAAGTGTATATTGGGAAGATCAATCTCTCACTTAATTAATGAAATTCCCTCTACTAAAGATTGTAGATGTAACCAACCATCTTATTAAATAAGAAATACAGAAGCAATGCAAAGAAGAAAGTCAAGAGGTCAGAGCTAAGAGCTAAAACCTTACCCATCCTCCTGCGGTGGTCCTACCTCTCCGAAGGAGGAGCTACTTCCTGTGTTAAAGTCTTTATATAGTCTCTGTTCTGCCTTCTCATTGGTTGTAAACCCAACCACAGGACTACCTCATCACGGCCTGTCTGTATAGACCTCCAGGTGTTCTATGGTTGGTATTGAGATTAAAGGTATGTGTATCCAATGCTGGCTGTATCCCTGAACACACAGAGACTTACCTAGCTCTGCCTACCAAGTGCTGTGATCACAAGCGTACACCACCACTGCCCTGCTTTACTATGGCTTGATAATAGCTCTGACCCCCAGGCAACTTTATTTATTAACATATAAATAACATTTTAGTACAAAAGAAAAGAAAGTATCACCGTAAAAGATGCTCCCACTCTTTTTGCAAGTCAATATATCTAAGTATTTTATCTTAAAAAACATTACTTTATCACTTTAAAATAATTATTGTTATTATTTTCAACATTTTTTCAGAACTGAGGATCGAACCCAGCGCCTTGCGCTTGCTAAGCAAGCACTCTAAACACTGAGAAAAATCCCCAACCCCTATTTCCAACATTTTTAAGGGCATTGCTGCTCTTATCTCTTTGTTTCAGTTCTCTAATGTGTGTAGGTCATTCATTGTTTCATTCTTTTTTCTCAATGCTGTTGATTATTGATTTCTGTGTAGAGCAGTGTCTCCTGTAGCCCAGACTTGATGCATGCTATGTAATTGAGAATTGCATTGAACACCTAAACCTGCCTCTGCTGCCCAGTGCTGGAAAGACAGTCCTGCATCTTCTTCCAGGCTGGCCCCAGTGAGAAGGAGAAATGGACCAGGTAATTAGTGTCCACCAGTCTCTCTGGCATTTGGGGTGACATACAAATGAACAGGGACCTGTGCAATAATTTATTCAGCTGATGTCATAGCAGTGCAGAAATTTGGGGGCAGGAAGGAGGGTGAGAACTTACCTACTTCAACAGTAGTTGTGATTAGCAATGTGGAGTCATGTAATCAATTTTAGATTCTCCATAAATGGCCTGACTGCCCATTTCTTGAGTTCCATAGACCAGATCATTCAGTAATCTGGATAAAAGAACGACCTTGTAGTGCAATGAAATTAGTGTGCTTACACTGGTTCAACCAGTATAGAAGGTCTGAGTAAAAGAGTGCGGCCCTGCCTAACAGAGTGTTATTTTCCTTGTTTAAGATGTATAGCTTCAGAAAAAATGATATATGTAATCTTTGGATTGTTGTAATACTAATCCCTGATCTTTAGAACACATGGCCATCAATTGTGTGTGAACTTTTCAAAGTAATTCTTTGAGATTCTGACTACATCATGCCACAGTCTCTTTTCTTCCCAGAAGTCCTACCATTGATGACTCACCGTTTTCTAATTCCTGACCTGTTTTCCTTTAACAACAGTTACGGAGTAATTACAGTTCCTGTTTGAATGTGACCTGTGTTTTACTTCCCAGCTGCGATGCACAGGTTTGGCACCACTTGACTGTAGGTCCTTAGCCCCCCATTTGGGATAGCTGTTGCCTTGCTTGCTGACCTTGACCTGGTATCCTTCCTGTGATGATTCCCTGCTGGTTTCTTTCTTACTAAACACTCACCAGAGGTTCTTTGTTTGTGTAGCCTGCATTTGGTGTAAACACCTTAGATACAAAAATGTAAAACATTCGGTAGCAAACTTCTGCCCTCTGGGTTCCTCCATTGTGCTGTAAGCCTGTATTTAAGGTTTCCTCCCTCTTTCAATAAATGGCATTTGGCATTCTGTGCGGGCCGAATGACCCTCTGCTTTTGTCTCTGTTTTTTGATCCTCAGCCCCTCGCTCGAACATGGTAAGCAAATGGTGGTAGCATGGACACTACCACAACATTCAACAATCAGTGTGTATTGGAATTTGTACATAAGGGAGTGTGTGCCTTGGAAGGGGAGCAGGAAGTCCTCTGAGAGACTGGAAGAATTTCTGCTAAAATATAAATATCTCAGTTTAGGGTCCTGCCTACCCCTAGGGTGGAAGGGTGGAGCTGGGAAGGACTGTGCTGTCTGTGTCATTTGATCTCTGATCACCCAGTGGGGTTGCTACTACTGTCCTGAGTCCCAGCTAGGGAGCCTTAGCTAATGTGGGACCCTGGAAAGGCTTAGCAATTAGGAGCACCAGTGGGAGGTAGCTTGCAGGATGTTGTTAGGATTATCTTTAGGATCTGCTGTAGGGAGCTGTGAGGGAGAACACAAGCCATGTCATGGTGAATGTGGGGTCCACTGATTGCAGACCAAAAGGAGCAGTTCTGCTTAGCTGTCAGAGCTTCTATGATTTGGATGGATCATGAGCCAGACTTTTGTTCTGTTGGTCCATGTGGTTATCTGACAGTTACCCTTCTCTGAGGCTCCCTGAATGTAGACTGTGGTGGTATTGTGTTCCCCAAAATATTGTGCACCCTAATAAACTTATCTGGGTTCAGAGAACGGAAAGGCCACTAGATACAGAGGCTAGGAAAATGGTGGCACTCACACCTTTAATCCTAGCTTTCTGGAGGCATGGATCTCTGTGAGTTCAAGGCCACACTGTAAATAGTCAGGCATGGTGACACACGCCTTTAATTCCAAGAAGTGAGCCTTTAATCCCAGGGAGTGATGGCAGATAGCAGAATGGTATATAAGGCATCAAGAGCAGGAACAAGCAGATTTTTGGCTGGTTAAGCTTTTAGGCTTTTGAGTAGCAGTTCAGCTGACAGCCATTTGGATGAGGACTCAGAAGCTTCCAATCTGAGGAAACAGGATCAGCTGAGGAACTGGCAAGGTGAGGTAGCTGTGGCTTGTTCTGCTTCTCTGATCTTCCAGCATTCACCCCAATACCTGTCTCCATGTTTGTTTTTATTAATAAGAACTTTTAAGATTCCTGCTACAGTAGATTGTGAAGTGGAGAAGGCTCTGCCAACTTGGCTATAGAAAGCTGTGATTCTTGTAATATATGTGTCCAGTGTGCACAAATAGGTTTTGTTTTTAGTGAGTAGTGGGAAGACAGATTGGAAAATTGAAGTTCTAGTTTCTAGACATTCTGATCATTGCATTCTACTTTCAAGTTTGTCTTACAAATGTTACAAATAATTTAGCAACTGGTATTAAGAAGTGTTGTGGATCCTCCTTCAGCAATACATGATTAGAGAGTTTTAAAACTTTTGATACCAGTCTCAACTGGATTCAGGGAAGTCAAGTTCCAGGGGAGAAAAGAAGTTTCTGAGCAGAAGATATATTTCAGGTTTGTATTTGTTGGACAGGTGTATAGGGCAGATTCCATATCATGTGCCATAATCCACGTGGGAGGAAATAGACATTCAATTGTTCTTCTACACTGTTTAGTGATTGAGCATCAGTGGGGCTGGGTTTTCCTGAAACCACAAGAGGACATGAGATTTTGCAGAGCCATAGCATGAGATTACCTCCATTTGCCAAGAGAGCTCTCGAGTTTGGGGACTCACTATTTGGAAGAAATATCAGTAGCTGGATTGTCAGAAACATAACAGTTTAAGGTCACTTGGAATTAATTTTTTGGGAGTTGTGAAGTCTGTGTTAATTTCTATACTCATAGAGTCATAGGTAGTTGGTTAACATTGTTCAAGATCACACTTTTCCTGGCTGAGATTCATTTGGTCTTTGATTAAAAGATTACTATATTTTTCTACTTTTGTCCTTGGCTTTTTCTGTTTCCTTTATGCTTTTACAAATGCTGTACATATTTTTTATTATTGTAGATTTGTGGTAAATATAGAAATCACATAGTATCACTATGTGTATTATTTTTTCATGATTCTATTGAGCATTCTGTGTGTTTCCACTTTGCATGTAGTATTGAAATCAGGAATCTTGTTATAAATTGCTGTGAATTTTTTTTAGGACTCTATTGATTTCATACTGCAAATTTACCAAGAACATCCTCTTAATATTGATGTATCATGTTCCCATGTATCATTTATTTACTTCTTTGTTTATTTAGGTTGAGTTTTGTTGTTAATTAGTGAAAGAATTTTATTTTATTGTGTAAAAGATATTATAGGGCTGGTCAGGTGGCACAGAATGTATTCTTCTGGGGATTGACCTGAATTCATATTCCAATATCCAAGTTGGGAGGATCATAATCAGCTGCTATTCCAAATCTAGTTGATCTGATGCCCTCTTTCCTTGTGTATCACCTGTATACACATGAAAGACATTCTCTTTCACACACAAAATCACACAAAATCTGGGAATAAATTTTGTGCCATGTTCTTGTGCCTCATAAAGCATTTAGAGCAAAACAATTTGCTTTAAGCATGTAAAACAAATCATACATGTTTCTTTAAAATCTGTTATTTTGCATTTGGTTTGACAAAGTTTCCATTTACTCACTTGTTGTAGAATATTATTTTAAGGTGTGTTACTTTTGGTTATGCTGTGGAACATTTGTTTAATGATGTAAAGATGTGCTGCATTCTTTTATATTGCATTTTTTAACACTGTGAAGCTTTGTTACTTTGTCTAAAACACGTTTTGGTCTAATAACAAGCTGATGAGCCAAGGGTGAGGCCGGAGAAAGGCTAGGAAGGCCTGGCAGGCAGAGACAATAAATAGAAGGAAAAATGTGGAAGAAAAGAAGAAAGAGCAAGAAAAGAGAGAGGAGGATGTTACGGATCAGGCACCTAGCCCCACATGGGCCATGCAGTAAAAGTGAATGTAAAATTCACAGAAGTAAGTGAAAGGTAAAAGTCTAGAGGCAAATGGTAGACAGGATAAGTTAAGAAAAGCTGGCAAGAAACAAGCCAAGCTAAGGCCAGATATTTATACTAAAGAATAAACCTCTGTATGTGATTTATTTGGGAGCTGGGTGGTGGGACCCCCAAAGAGCAAAAACAACCAACAACACTCCCTCTAATTCAGACTTTCAGGCAGTCCTCAACCATAGCAAACAAAATGGTGCCTAAGTGATCCTAACTTATATGTGTGTGTATATATATATATTATAAGAAAATAAGTTCCTTTTTATATTCAAAATTATATTCAATAAAGATAAAACATCAGAAAGCTTGAAGCAAATGTCTCCATTTTTGGTGAAACAGCTCTCCTCTCACAATCCATTTTCTATTATCAGCTAATGACAGAACTGGAGTGCACAGGATTAGTGTTGGCCTGTGATTTCTTTTGGTTTAATTTTATTTAGAATCTTGTTGTTTTTGTTTAAGCGGCCAATATATATATTTGTAGGTGTCTTTTTTGTCTTCTTTGGTCAGTGATTCCATCTATGTTGTTGATTTTATTAGTTGTCGCATAAATTTGTGGTATCTCTTGAAAATGATAGATATTCACCTTTTTTTTAGAAAATTTACTATATTCTATATGAGTTCTTTGAGCTTGTGTTGGCTTGTAAAGTTTCTGAGACTAGACAATTTTATATTCCTCTTCTTAATCTTAGAGGCTCAGTACTCTTTCTTTTTTTTCCTCGAGAGAGGGTTTTTTTGTGTAGCTTTGGAGCCTGTCCTAGATCTCGCTCTGTAGACCAGGCTGGACTCAAACACACAGAGATCTGCCTGCCTCTGCCTCCCAAGTGCTGGGACTAAAGGCATGTGTCACCACCAACTGGCCCTCAATTCTTGACATATCTGTGTTTTCCAGTTCTTTCTATCTTCATGTGTGGGTTTTTGCTGCTTAAGGAATTAACGTGGTTAGTATGTTGGTTTTGGTTTTTAAAATTATTTCACATATTTTGTCTCTGTCTTAATTAGCTTTAGATGATAACATGATGCAGCCTAGTGTCATCTGAAGCAACGTCAGTGGATGCTTTGTCCAGATCAGAAGCCTAGGTACTAAGTTTGTGAGAGATGTGTTGATTGATGTAGGAAGTCTCTTCCACTGAGGTTTCAATACCATAAGGAAGTGGGCCTGATATGGTTGAGAGATCTAGCTTAGGACAGGACAGTGACCCAGCAAGAGAGAATGCCAGTTAACAAAGTTTTCCAGTGTTTTGCCTTCAGTTCTTAGTTTTTATCCAAAGCTCCCAAAATTATGGTTTGTGATCTGGCATTATCAGTCAAATAAACCCATGCTTTTGGTTAGAGAATGTAATCACAGCAAGATACTTGCAAGTTATATCAGAACGTAATACACCAAAAGTGATTTTGTTGCTGAGTAGAATGTGGGAATGTTGTCTTTTGGAGGAATGTTGAAGATATTAGGAGTTTAGATGGCAAAAGCCATGGACAGCTGTACACACAGGTTAATCAGCTATTCTTGGAGGACTAGGACTATGGGAGTGTTGAAAGTAATGTGGACAGTGGAACTTGAGGTCATAGCATTACAGTGGGAAACAGACACCATGACAAAGTTAGCTAGAGGCCATTTGTATAATATTTTATCCCCAAATCATTCCTATTTTCTCCATTCTCTGAGAAATTGAGTAACGCTGAATTGAAAAGTAATTGGCTGATTTTTTGGACAAAGTGTTGATTCTGTTGGGTGTTTACTACTGATGACTGAATCAGGTTTACAGTGAAAAGAAACACGTGGTGCAGAAACAAATGAAAAGGCAGTGCCCACATCCCTGTCTTTCTTTTTTAAAAATTTATTCTTCTCTTATACAACACATAGAGAAAAAACAGGTAGTTTCAAATGGCAGTCCTGTGGTGAAGAAGGGGCAGGATATGTCAGGAAGTTTAGTACTATTAAAGAGAAAACCCTTCTCAGCATTTGAAGCCTAAGAAGGTACCCTAATTGTAAGACACCATCCATCTATGCTTTCAGTTTATGGAAGGCATGGGCAACTTGATTCCTAATCTGAAGAAGCAACTTCACACAGAACCACTTGTAACTCTGGTCCAAGCATTAGCATCCATCACAACTTAGATGCCAACTTTGGGGGGTATAACCCATGATGTACTGGGGTTATAAAAGAATGCTTTCCCTGCTGCTTGCAGGCAAGAAATTTTTGTCATTTCTTCTTTCTTGGCTGTTGTGATGGCTATTCATGGTAGTCACACTGACTTCTCCTGGATTAACCAAAACTGAAAGAGTTGGGAATAATTGTGAGGGATTTTTTTTTTATGTTTTGAAATTAAATGTACATTTTTAATCTTGATCATTTGAGGTGAAATCAACCTTCAGCTCCTTGCTGACTGTGTACACCTTTCATTTTTTTCTTTTCTTTTTTTTTTTTTTTGTTTTTTGAGACAGGGTTTCTATGTGTAGCTTTGCGCCTTTCCTGGAACTCACTTTGAAGACCAGAGTGGCCTCGAACTCACAGAGATCCGCCTGCCTCTGCCTCCCAAGTGCTGGGATTAAAGGCTTGCGCCACCACCGCCCGGCGACTGTGTATACCTTTAACCCAAGCAATTAGGAAGCAGAAACAGTAGGATTTTCCTGAGTTTGAGGTCATCCTGGTCTACAGAATGAGTTCCTGGGCCTCACAGATAAACCCTGACTGGAAAGGAATAAATAAATAAACAAACATATAAATAAATAATAAATAAGCTACATTTAAGATCCACTTTTAATCTGAACTGAACCTCTTGTGTGAGCCTACATATATAAAGTATAATGAAGGAGGAAGCTCTCTCTCTCTCTTTCTCTCTGCTTCCTTGCCATAGAAAAGATTACCAAGTTCATTCCTTTAGTAGCATTAGAGCCTACTTCCTGGTGTTTTGGTGTATACTGAAGACCAGCTGAAATATCTAGCTTCATATACTGAACTACTGGGCTCTTCATTTTGCCACTGGTAGTAGCCATTGTTGGATGACCTAGAAGACAGCATGTGAGATATTCTATTAAATCAACTTTCTACATACATGGAGAGATTCATTCTACTAGTCCTGTTCATGTAAAGAACCTTGAATAACACAGTTTTTTCACCTGTCCACTCAGGAAGATGTGCTGACTAACAATGGTGCTCATAATTGCATTCTTTCTAGTTCAGTTATTCTCTAAGTATTAATTTTTCAACGAAGAGTACTCTTTATCATTATTTAATTTTACCACACTTTTTTCTGAATTTCAAGAATAAAACTCAATAAGCAATAGAGCCATCATCCAGCTTTCTGATGGGAGAAAGACCTGTTATCTTGTTTGTGATCTGGTTCCTGCTTTTCTTTTATAATAATCTGAAGTCCCTGTGGCAAGCAGATAAAAAGCACATTCAACTGACCTGACCTCAGTGTGAAGCCACGTAATAAACATCTCCTATTGAGTGATTATATCTCTCTTTAGTTGTTAATATTCCCGGTATCCTTCCACCTGTGTGACAGAGAATCCCTCCACCCCACATAGTATAGTGGGCTGTACAAGCTAGCTACATTGTGTCCAGGAGGATGAAGGGGAAGTGCCTATGGAGGGCAGAAAGAAAGCAGGGTCTGCTATTAGAGTCAGGGGTAGGTGGTATTGAAATGCAGATCACAGCTGATTCAGAAAAGCTGTGGGTCTGGGGTGGAAAGCAGGATCAGAAACCAATGAGCTGTGCCTTTAAGCACAGTTTAACCCTATGAGAGGTGCTCCTGTCACGTTTCCCTAGCCAATCAGGTACTCCAGGCACATGCCAGTCAAAAGTTTGCAAAATTCTTCCTGCCGTGGGCTTCAGGCTTGGCTTGAAGATAAGCTGGTGCCAGTGGTTTTGTGTGCTGTGCTGTGAATTCTGCTGCAGGGAGCTGAACAGAGAACATGGGAGAGCTGGAAAACCATGCTATGGTGAGCTAGTGGCTGCTGCCCCTAGACTGGGAGGAGAGGCCAGTGGAGCCATGGGAGCCAGTGTGGTGGATCCTCCGCTGGCTGGGTGGGAGCCACTGTCTGGATGTAGAGTTCCACATGTTCTTGCCGGATACTGCATGGTCCTGCTGTGCGTGCATGCTCCACTGAGGTTTTGTGTGGTCCTTTGTGGTCTTTTCAGTTTTGAGTCATGGTCTCTGATGTTGCTTGAGGTGGAATTGAACCCTGTCTGTAGCCCCATAGGGCATTGCCCTTGTTATCCTTATGACTAATCACGATAAATCTTGGATGCTACATGTCTACAGCACCACAGAGTTCTAAAACTAGCAGTTTGAGTCACATTGTGGTCTGTCCATTGAAGAACAAGGAAAGGATTTATGTGAGGAGCATAACTTCTCACTGCAGACTGGAAGAAGAGGAACAGTGTACTGTGTACAGTGCAGGGGGAAACAGACTAGACAATATCTGGATCACAGACTGAAGTTGAAGGCAGTGAGCTGCAGGGGTCTCCATTACAAAGAAGGACTGAGGGGGCAGGGTGAGTGGCTTTCTCTGTAATTTTCCTACATGGATTAATTTCTTCCATATGAATGAAGACAGACTGAATTGGTGGGTGTACAGTTTGGGGAAGATAATCTTGAACTAGTAAGTATTCTGTTTCAATTTAGAGAACTCTCCTACTTAGATATGTGCAATCCTGGTTGACACAGTTAAGTTAACTCAGAGGTTTGAGACACAGGCCATTGGCTGTAACTCCATGTGTTAGCTTACAACAATCAGTGGCTAACACTTTGCATGCGACAAAGTCATACTGTGTCTTATTAATGGTATTCTCTCTATCAAAGTATTACCTACTCCATTTCAATGTCAGTACACCTAAGTGTCCTTATAATTATTTTTATCATTATAAAACATAAACTATTGATATTATTTTTAAAATTCATTTTTTAAAATTTATTACTGTGAGTTTTACTATTTAAAAATGTTTTCTATTTTCAGAATCTCATTCTATTCTTTTCTTTTATTCATCTATGCATTTATATAAGTTTAGAGCAGTGATTCTCCACATGACAGATCATTGCTCCATCTGGAACATCAAATGACCTATCATAGGACTGGCCTAAAACCATTGAAAAGCATAGTCAGATATTTATAATTCATAACAGTAGCAAAAATATAGTTATGAACTCGCAGTAAAAATAATTATATAGCTGAGGGGTCACCACATCATGAGGAACTGTACTAAATGGTTACAGCCTTAGGTCGGTTGAGAACCACAGGTTTAGGTCAGTGTGTCTTGTAGCTCAGGCTTGCATCACACTATATAATTGAGAATTGCTTTGGACACCTACTCTTGCCTCTGCTGCCCAGTGCTGGAAAGACAGTCCTGAAACTCCTTCCAGGCTGGACCTTGACTGGTCTGTGGGAAGAAAAATAGCCCAGTGAAAGAGTATCCTCCAAATTCGTTAGATTTTCTTGTGAATTTACAGATGAAGTGGGAACTGTGTAAGAACTGAGTTCACTGGCCAAGTGTAAAACAAGTGTAGTCACATCAGAGAAAGGGAGGGGCAAGGAAAATTGTGAAAGCTTTCCTGCTGTGACAGTAGTTGACATTAGCAATGAGTAGGAAATCCATTTTACATGATCAATAAATGTTATGACTGGCCATTTCTTTAGTACACAGACCAGGTTATCTAGAGTCTGGATAAAGAAATGAATTTTTATGAAACCAAATAATTGTAATTATATCAGTTCAACCTAAGTAGTAGAACTGGATAAAATGGTGTGGCCCTGCCTAATATGACTGTTTTCTAGGTTTATGATGTCTATTCAGAGAGAAATAATGGTAGTACTTGGTGTGCTCTAATACAAATCCCTAGTCTCTGGAGCACATGGCCATAAAGCCTGTTTCAACTTTTTCACAGAATTTTTTCAGAATTGTAATTACATCATTCCCACTGCATTATATCCTGCCTTCAAACTCTTCCAAAGTCTCTTGTGTTTTAATTCATGGCCTCTTTTTGATTAACCACAGATATGGTTTGAATGTGACTTGTGTTTTATTGCAGGACCTCCTTCTCAGCTATAAAATACAGGGTTGTCTACACTGCACAATGACTGGTGTAATGGAATATGCACAAATAGGACTCTGTGCCTTGGAAGAGGAACAGGAAGTGCTCTGGGAGAATGGAGAATTTTAGTAAACTACAAATTTCCTGGAATAGTATCCCTTCTGATCATAGTATGGAAGGATCAACCTGGGAGGTTTTTGCTCTCTGATTCATTTGATCTCTGCTCACCCACTAGGGTAACTGCTAATGTCTTGAAGCCCAGCTGGTTGGTTGTAGCTAATGAGGGACTGTGGGAAGGCTTAGCAATTAGGAATACCAGTAGGAGGAAGCTTAGAGGTTCTTTCCAGGATTCTCCTTTTGTTCTGCTGTAGGGAGCTTTAAGGAAATCCACAAGCCATATCATAGAGAGAATGGGGGCCACTGTCCCTAGATATGAAAGAGCAGGTTGGGTGATCTGTCAAAGCTGCTTGGTCTGTGATGGATCATAGGCCAGACTGATTTTCTGTTGGTTCCTGTTGCAACTTGGGTGGTGGCCCTTGGCCTCTGACCTTTGTGGAGTGTCGATTCTCTCGGGAGGGGGAGGCCCTGCCATCCTGGTATGGATGACTATGAGCTTGTAATATCACTGCCTCAGGTTTTATATTTGAGAGTTCCTTTGAACACCTAATCCTGCCTTTGTTGCCCACT